>PNEQ01014446.1:0-12074 GCA_003012365.1 Medauroidea extradentata
TACAGTGCACTCACTGCAATGCAGAGTATATCGGCCTAACCACCAACACTCTCAGACAGAGGATGAATGGCCACAGAGCTGACACCAAAAAAGCCATAGCTGGAGTGGAGGTTGATCCACATGAGAAGCCAGTTGCTGCACATGCAGCACTTCATAACTCCAACTTTGATTCCTGTTATACAACCAGAGTGGTGAGGGCCCTACCACAGTTGAATAACAAAAACAAAGCAGAATTAAGACGCGGGGAACTGGCACATCAATACGTTACAAAATCCAGACAGCCACCTGGCCTTAACCTCAGTTAACAAACCCTCATTTCAAACTTCCTGCCGCACCTTAGTTCGCCCTCTGGCCGCTAGGTGTACTGATTACCAACCACCGCTGGACAATAGACTTCAGTGTGCCTCCACTCACCTGATGAAGCAATGCAGTCTGCGAAACGTTGTGACCGCGCGTCCGCTGAGAAATGTGTTCGTCCTATGTGTGTGTGTTTCTATCTGCAAGTACCATCCTCCATCCTGTGAGTACTTGTGCACAACTCTTTCTGTTTTATTTGTAATTAACATATACTAATTTGTAATTCAAAATCGCCACTATAAACACACACGATACATGCAATTCAAGAATCCAAGTTCCGTTAAGCATACTGCCATGAACGAACAAAAAACAAATAAAAACGTATTTTCTTAATGTGTGAAACCGGAAAAAATTCTATTTCAAATTCCATATGCTCAGGCTGGCAATTGTAAAACATAACAGATTACAGATTACTAATGACTTCACATAAGTTAGCAATGATATCCATAAACAGTTACTTCTAATACTTTTGAACGTGTTCATCATAAACCCATATTTATTACACAACGGACAAACATACTCATGACTCAACTTGCTTTCAAGTGGACGAAAGGGCATAGGCAAAAACCTAACTCTGGTACCACCTGTCAGTGGAATTTTGAACTACCTCTGTGGCGCGAGCGTTAGCGGCAATGTATCCACGACAATTTTGAATTCAGCGGGCGGTTTAATCACTTTGTGGTGGTGCTAATGAAGAAAAATCACACAGCCTGTAGGTATGTCAATAAGATCATAGTAAATATTTTAAAGTATTTGGTATACAGAGAGGTCGATTGCACTTGTTGTTATTTCACTAATGTGTATTCATATAAGGAAATACGGGGAACTACATGCTATGATTCTCTACCAACCATACAAACTAAAATGTAACTATTGTTAATGTTGGCTAATGTGCTGTAACTGCTAGTGATTTTTTTCAAAGGCTTAATCTTTAGTGCTCACTTTCTTCCGAATTACCTATACATACATTGTACGTTACATTACGACAAAGTTTATACTGCAACAATAAAATCTTATTTATCAGCTCTCATTTTTTTAGGGAGCAGTTTTCATTCATATAAACTTGAAAGCAAGAAAACTGTTTAAATATTTACTGTATCTCATATCTACCGTATTTTTTGCATATAATGCGATAATTTTTTGCCGATTTCAGTGGTCCCAAATCACTATTCGCATTATGTGCTGGGTCACATTATATTGTTGCACAAAAGGATAAATAACCCCGGGGTCTGCCTATATGCCGTTTTTGTGCGACGCAGTGTCATGGCTGGGAGGAGTGTACAGCGGAACCTCATTAAGACGAAAATACGGCCATAACGACAGTATTTTTGTACACCATCAATTTCTGTATTAAATGCAACGTTAATTAATTTGTTTAATACGAGAGCATTTTCACGGTTGCGTACGTTATGACAGAAAAACGGCAGTACGTATGCGGAATGCGTCACGTAAACAACTCGTGGCGCGTTCGGAAGTGAACATCAAGAGTTGCGAGAAAGAATCGATTGTACACGGCGTCCCGTACATCTGGTGGTGCGCTCTTGCCGCGAAACTCGGAAACGATAATCCTGACGCAGCAAGCATCACAGCAATACGCGGAGATCGATACTTTGCGCCGAGTCACGGTAGCAGTCCACGTTAGAGGCCAACGCCCAACGCAACCATGTTATGTTTGCAAGATAGCGTTATTTATGTAACTTAGCATTCAGATGAGAATTATTTTCTTTTGTTCATACACAAAAAAAATTTTTCTGTGATGTTTCGAAGTGTGTATACTGTGCCATTGTTTTAACGCGTGTATTAGTTTCACGTAAGCAGATGAATAATCAACACAGCAGCGTCATTCGTCCACGAATATTACCGTATATGTTAAGGTATAAATGTGAAACTTTTTTAATCTGTTTATAAGACATTTACATTACGTCGCTGAGAATATATTACCCCAAAAAATTTTTGTTTTTGAAAACAAAAAATTGGAACTTTAGTTTTTTCAAAAAACAATATTATTTTTAAATTTTATTTTTTTTATTTATTTATTTTTTTTTTTGTTGAGAGGTAGCAATAGTGTGAACGTATATAAAATTTTGTTAAAATTGTTCCAGTAGTGCTTCTATTATAACCACGTTTACATAATGTATGTGCAATACATGCAAAGCCAGTCCTGATGCCAGCTAAGCAGACGTGGGCTACTAGCATAGCATAGGTCTGGCAACAGTGGCAACAACACTGACGTCACAGTGTCTGCATTCCAACCGCCCCCTCCTCTAGACTCGCTTCCCATCCTCTTGTTTACCGTTACTGGTCTGCATCATTCCCTCCCTCTGTTGCTTTCCGCCTCTCCTTCCCCATCGTTTGCTCGCATGCTCTGCTCTAGATCTTCTTTCATGCCGCCGGCTGCCACACTACCTACCCGCACGGCCCGAGCCTCGGCGCACAGCATTCACTGTATCGCATTATACGGCCATGCAATTTTATTTTCCGATTTGAGTGGTTCAAAATTTTCATTTGCACTATATGCGAGGTTGCATTATATGCGGAAAAATATGGTAGTATTAAATTTTTTTTTTGTTTCTAATCTTAATTGCATATTATTATTATTAGTGTTAGCACAGTTGTAATCTGTACTCAGCAATGAACATGTTTGCCAGATTTAATTAGAAATAATAAAACACAATGTATTTTCGTTTATTGATCACGGAAAAAGAATGTACAGCTGCCATCTGTTTTGGCGAACCCAGTGCTTGTTTTTAAATCAATGCATGTTTTATTATTCCTCCCATTGTCAACAACAGATCCTTGACTGGCCAGTTCTGATGTACTGCACTGTCGTGACTGCCTGTACATGTTCACAGTGAATATTCTGTACATTGAAGGTTTGCACACCTAGCCAAGCAGACGCAAACATGTATTACATCACAACAGAAGACTATTTTGTATTCAATGTGCAAGTATTTTTTTCTTGTGTAAAACCACACATCCTACAAAGATGCTATCTAACCTGAAGGCCCTGCGCACTTAACTCAGCTTAAATGCAAAGTAAGTGTTCTGCTACTAAATTACTTCTCTGTAGATCACTGTTAAAAATAACCTTTCAAACTAACTTTATTCAGTAGGAAGCTTGTGTGTGGAAAATACTACCATATTAAAATAGTCTGCAGATTTTTTATTTTACTATATTATGTTACACATAAAATGTGTATTTATAATACTGTATTTAAATAGTGGTTATCTACCACTTTCCATTAACTGCTGGTGAGCACCGATTCTACTGATTGTCAGTGTTTGTCTGCAGTAATGGAACCACTGCAATATTCAGTAATTATTTAGTCTTTTCAGGGATTTGAGAATTTTGGAACGATTGACAGCAATGAACATGTAAATAAGCGAAAACTTGTACATGAATACAAATTTTACTGGCACACAAATTCCCGAACCTACAGTATTTAAAGCTTACATAAAAATTATACCAAAAAAACTGTTAAGTTCAGTCAGAAAGTTAAAAATTATTATACAGGTTAAGTTAATGTATTTGAATATTTGATATAGTGAATTATACATTGTAATATATCGGCATGTTGACTTTAATGTTTATAAAAGCTTCCAGAGGACAGACGTTTTGAATCTCACTCTGATGTCTACTGTCTTTGACTTTGCATATCTTCCCTAGTTCCAGTGGAGTCGATAGTCATAGCATTGCATGAGGCGTCAGCCGAAAACCGTCGGCAGCAGTAACAGAATATTAGCTGGTTGGTAACACTGAAGTAATTGGCCAGTGAAGTCAGAGAGTGTCATAATGTGGCAGTTGTCAGATAAGAAATCATACTCTGTTTTTAAGGAAAAGTCACCATCTGTTTCCAGCAGACGTAGTTCTAATAACAGTGGGGCATTTATATTGTGTCTTCAAGTAGACACACAGAGAATTGGTATGATTTCCTTGGCCTCAGGGTGCACGTTCAGCAGATTCCCGTTCATTTTTCTCACTAATGACTGATCTTGGGGGATGTAATTAAAGAAAATATTACTTTACTGACCGTTAAAGCCATGCATGGTAGTTTTGCAGTGGTTGTGAAACTATTTTTAAAGCATTATACGTAATTTTTATATCAAAGAATCCCAAAAAGAATATCAGAAAAAAATGTTTTGTCACAAATATACAATTACAGTATTTGTACCGATTTTTTTTTGGTCGCTATATAACATAGTTTTCAGATTTTTATCTAAAGAAAAATACCGATCTCATGAAAATAAGCCAAAATCAAGCAAAATAATTTTTTTGTGAAACAAACTGTGCCTTATTATTTTGCAAATTGTCTACGTAGACTTGTAAATTTTATGACTACTCTTAGTTTTACTTTTTTTTTTTAATGCACTCCGTTTTAAAAGTTTTTAGGTTTTTGTGCTAGCGTGGAAAAAATCTATCTTGCATGGTCATAGAACATCGGGATATATTTTGCACAGGTAGGCCTAAATATGCTAGAAATAAAAATAGCTAAATTTGTGCAGATTTTTATGTCATGTTTGATATCATTATCATTATCGTAAAAGTTCTCGAATTTATAAAAAAAAACATGTGGACATGTGTATTTTTTCTAGTAATTAACCTAGTGAGAAAGTATTAATTGTGCAGAAAAAATGTATTGCTACTGATAAATTAAATATGCTTGTCTAATCTACGTAGCAAGTTGTATCTTCATACGCAAGGCTTGCCTTGTGCATTTGTTACTCTGTAGTATGTTATACTGCATCTTCAGTTATATTCAGCAATTTTTGTTTTTGCAAGTTGATTTACTGTAATCTGTATCACGTTGTTAAGGTAATAAAACTAGAGCAGCTTATAATGGTTTCCTGAACTTGTTTTATATTCGTGTTGTTTATATGTTTTAATGATGTACATTAAGTTCCTTGTTTGAAATGTTCTGACTATTGTGACTACATTAAGACTGTGTTCTTGATGAAACAAATCAATGTTACTTGGAAGCAGTGTTTACCTGAAAATAAGACAACTTAAAATAAGACTTCCCGTGTATTTTTACATTGATCTAGAAGGGAAAAAAAACTAATTTTTCTTCTACAGTAAAGTGGCCAGAAAATTTGATTAGTTACTTTTGAAACAAATTTTACTGTATTATTTTGGTTAAGTAGCTGAATAATGACTCCAATTCATCAAGAATGGTTAAAATCGAAGTCTAGCTGTTGAAAATGCTTTACTATTTGCATTACTTATTAAGGAGAGAAATCATTAGCATAAAAACATCAATCAAATTTTCGGCCTAGCATACGACAATGTTACCGTGTTAATGTTTCAGGCACTAAATTACATTTTCAGTATTTACACAAATCAACAGCGTAAGATGTTTTGTAAAATTATTTAGAAAAATAGTGGTCTAAAATGCATGATGAAAATCCATGTCAAATTTGTTTGTTGCACCACAAAATCCACAAAATAGATTTAGTCTTTAGATGTGTCTTAAGTCATGCTGCACAGTGGCACCTTCTGGTGTAGCAGTAAATCATTATTAGTTTTTCAATAACATTTCTAAATAGTTATATTTTGTTTTCATGCTAGGGTCAGTTAAATATGGATGCAACCCACACCGTCAAACTTACGTTGCTTAGTGTATCATGTGGATGATAAATATAGACTGATTGGGTTTAATAGTATTCAAAAGACACTGTTCTCTGAACATGATGTAGAATCACATCAGAATCCAATCATAGTCCAGAAAACTGGGTAGGTTGTCAATAATTGTTACATAAATGGTGGTGTCAAGGCAGAGATGTGTGTCGCAGACATCTTTGAAGGTTCTAAGGAAAAAAAAAGGGAAGGAGAGCTGCAGGCGGTGGAGTTACGGCATGATAGCAAAAGTCTGCTTCACACAGCCGCGTAAATGCTGCTCGCTCTTCATCTTTCTGCTCATAAATTCACAATTGTTTTGTGGAGTATTTTGTTTTTTGAATTTGATGGTTTGTTGAAAAGTCCTTGTTATAAGTGTGGTTCTTGATATTGTCATGTCCGCCAGTCAGGGATAGTGCTGTAAACTTACTAGTTCAGGTTTGTTTACTTAATTTCTAAAAATACTGTGTGCCTCAATTATCCAAAACAGAGGGGACAACAAATTTCGCAGATGACGGAATAAAAAAATCAGATTGGTGCAGAAAAAAGGTATAAATTAAATTAAATAAATAATCTTGATGCAGTAAACTTAACTAAATCTGTATAATTTTATAGAATTCCTTTACAGTAAATGTCAGAATGAAATACACAAGTACTTACATACTTGCCTTGTATGACAAATGTTGGCATTCTGTTGTTCATCTGTCTATTTACTTGGCTACAAGTAGAAACATGTTACAGCGTTTCTGAAGAGACTGAAGAAATGTCTTACTATATAAAAGGGAAAACGTTATATGAGGGCAAGTTTCTATTATGAAACATTATATGGCCCAAAATATACAGTAGTGTGAGGGTTTGTGGACGAATGGTGTTGCTTGTTTTGATAGTTGATTAAAACTTATGCGACAATCACAAACAAAAAAATGAAAACGGCAGATCAGCTTAGAGCAAAGTACTGATGCTGAACAAACCATAAAAAGATAATCCTAAAAATATGATATTTTGCAACTTTAAAACGTGTGAACACTGTGCAAGGTTAAATAAGCTATGTATACTTACAGTACCGTGTTGTGCACAAATATCTTCCATATTTGTAACATTAATAGTAAAGCAATGATAGAAATTCATTTCAAAAGCAAACAAGCAGTGAAAAACATTTGTGTTACAAACATGTACTAGAAACGAGTAAGCTGTAAATACACAATTTAATCAATCGTAACATTGTGATTCAAAACATCCTGTATTTCAACAAGTTGGTCACATTCCACGACAAATATTTATCCTAGAATCAAATGGTATTGTTATTGACTGAATGTAAAATTTTGAGATATCTGTATTAGTGTACGATTGCTACCGAGTTGTATTTTGAGTGTGTGAAATGATAACCTGTCAATTAATCAAAATAGTGGTTACATGCTACAGCCTACCAAATAATTTTCCCTTGCAGAAGGTGAATGTGCAAATATTAAGTTGTACTTCTAATATGATAGAATGTTTTGTCATTCACAATAAATTAATGAGATGCTATTTTTATCCATGTTTATGAACATAAATATGTATTGTTGTCTGTGTGAATAATTAAATATTTTGCAAAACAAATGCTGTTGTATTCTGTGTGAGTTTAATGTGAGAAAATATGTACTGTGATTGAAAAATTTTGTGAGAGCATAATGTTTGTACTGTATGTTGTTTGTTGCAGTTGACGAAACTGAGAATGCTGTATTTATGTAAATAAAGTACCTAGTAACCAACTTAAGAAACTGCCATTTTCCATTTCGTAGTTTGTGCAGTACACATCTGGTACAGAAGTAGTACATATAGCATGTCGCTGCCTACCACACACTTCAAATGTGCTGTAATGTATAGGGAAATACAATTTTTTTTAAGAAACTATGCCACGTGTGCACATTGTGCTAACGTATGTACAGAAAACCCACAGAATTCTTTAGCTTGAGAATCTGTATCAGGTATTTTGCAAATATGGCAAGTGGAGTTTGCTAATACTGCAGAGTACATATCGACTACGTTTCCATAAATGCCTATGGTGTTATTTTGTCACATTTGATTACTTTTACGTTAACTTGGTCACTTTTTAATCACTTAATCAACCACTTTTTAGTCATTTTTTCTACCAGAATGGTCACTTTTGTCAATATTTTGTAAGTGTTGCACCACTTTGAGGCCTGCCATCGAAATTTCAACAGTGCAGAAATAAACTTGTACCGTCACCATCCCTCCATCGGGGCTAACCTCGACATGGTGACGGCACCTAACTATAATCACAGCAGCAGAGCAGAGGCAGGAACGAGGGTTGCGATCCCCCAACAATTAGCAAGCTACGCCTAGGCTAGGGTATAATTTAATTCAAACAGAGCTAGATAATCATAACCTCAAGTCGAGCAAAACTAGCAAGTGATCAGCATGATCTGTAAGTAATATCACCATTATTAACAAACTTGTAGAAGGGAAATTATCTTCAACTTCGATAAACAATACCAAACAGCCGGTTTAATCGCATCAGCGATTTATTAATAATCGAAACAAAATCATCAGTTACAAAACCTCGCAAATAATACAAACTCAAATAATAACCAAGGATCTAAACATTCAAAACATTCAACAAATAACATTAAACATAAATCTTACAAAAATACAATAACAGGTGTGCAAATGGAATCTCACTTAAAGTTGAACAAATAGGAAATCACAAGAAGCCCTAGTCGATAACCCTGAGGAGGGTGTTGCAAAGACAATAACTAAACATAGGCTAGCCCTACCTCATAGGGAACTAGCTCACACAACAAGTGCTGACTCTCAGCAGCAAACCCTAACATAAATTCGAGGGGACACACGCCCCTAAACATACTTACATACTAATTAAAGCTTCCGGGAACCACGTCCCAACATACAATCTCAAACACAAGCATATCCTACCTCAGTAGTATGCATTAACAGCTTACACCCTCGCACAAAAGTCTCATAGTCGGGCACATAAGGTGCATGCGAAACATCTAATTGGTTTACTATTGAAGATCGGAAATGGTTTACATACGCTGTTAAATCCAAGCATCAAATTGCACACCTTTAAAGATTAATTAACCAATTAATAAAACTTATAGAAATTACATGTCTGCCCCTCCGTCAAATTACATCGTTCACTGACACAGTTGGTACAATGGCACTGTCAATATTCACAATATTATGGTTGACGATCTGCTAAGTCCTGGTAAACTGTACAATTGTAGAATCTTCACAATATTGTGTGAAAGAAAGTGCGGGCCCAGCACAAACTATTGCCGTTGGGTCATCCACACAAAAACATGTAGCATCTCAGCACTCCGCAATGCTACGTAATAGTGGCTAACAGTCGGTGATAGTCAGAAGTATTAACATTTGTTTCCCAGGGAATTGACCATTGATGTTATGTATCCCTGATAGAAAGAGCTCTTCTGTGACGATCAGTTTGATTTGAAAATACTACTTATTTTTAAAATAACAAAAGTGTCAGTGTTGTGTAGATCAATGTTGGATGCCGTTCTCACGCCCTCATGCCTGCTATATTCCAGACTTTTCTGTGAATATAATTTGAAATTAATTAAAGGACAGCTTGTCACTAAAATTTCACATAGTTAATTTATAGTGATTTGTGTTTTTCTTAATTTAAAGTATTTCTGACATACATTTTCACATGAGCAAAATCTCTATGATGTAATTTTTATATTTATTTTTAATAGAAGTGGTATTATTGTGTTGATTTTTGTGGTTTTTGGCATTTTGTTTTTTTATACTATTGTGTAAGGTAGTTTGCTAATTTCTGGCAGCGCACGGCCATCAAGTGAACCACATGCGCTCTGGGAACGCTTGTCATCTCTCTGGGGCCCTTCACTCATGTGTGAAGCGACTTGCCTGCACTTGGGATATACTTTTTCAATGTCAGTTGTGTGTTTCTAAGGTTTTTGCTCCGAGTCCCTGTTGGAGTATACTTTTACATAAGTGATGCTAGCCAGTGTTACTGACACTATCTCTTAGCAGGTCAGCCTGGAGTATAGGGTAGTGATGATGCCTTTATTAAACTGAGGCCCCAGTGTGTTGCCCGGCTATCCTACTTGCCATTAAATCGATAGTTTAATGCAATATAAGTTTCAGGAGTATTTGTTTCAGTAAGAATTCCAGTTTGTTGTTTTAAGCCTAATAATCTTTTAAGAAAGTCATTTGGTTGATTAATTTAAATAACATAATTTGCTGAACAGGATATCATCTATAAAACCAGTGGTGGATTTAAGCAATTATGTTGAGATGGAGGGGGGAAGTATGTCTTAAGAAGTATATATACACAAATCACAAACCAAAAGTGAGGGGTCCGAAAATTTTGATTCGTAGATGAAAAATTGTGCTATTTCAGGAGTTTCCAGGTTGAAATTTTGAATATACTGCTTTTAAAAATGGTAGAGTAGAGTGGGGTATAAGGATGCGGCGAGTAAAAGAGCGCAATATTTTATATTTGGTCTCACGGATATTAGGGTGGCAAAAATGAGTTGGTGCTAAAGGCGCCATGGCGGAGCATCGTTATATGTGAGAATGGCTGGCTTGGACAAACAGCAACGAAACCATGAGGTAAAGACTGATGTAATATTAAGATTTTTCGCTACTAGTTTATTAGGAAAGGATTAAGTGTTAGAAAATAATGCCCTAGGCTGTTTTATAAAGTGTTTTTTTCGTGTGTCGTGATATTTTACAAATATCACATTGCACACCACAGATAGCAGCACTTACTGGAAATGGAAAATAAGTACTGTGGGGCAAAAGTATGCATTTGCAAGTGGGGCAAAAGTTCACAATGCGAACTTTTGCCCCGCATACAAACTTTTCGTTTACAATCCTCATAAATGACTTGTATAGTGTAATAATTTAAATACCATTTAAATCTAACACGAACACATTATTTACATATGTATTTATTTTTTGTTTTACTTCTTATATAGGGATTTGTTCTTACTGTTGAGGGAATTATCAGAAGAAAATGAAGCGGAAGCTGTGTGCACCAGAGATGTTGGTAATAGCTCAACGGAGACTTGCAGGAAGAGATTCAAAATGTAGAATAGCTGCAGATTTTGGCATTACGGAGGCTGCTCTATGTAAAAGACTCAAACAAGTAAGAATTTTTGGTATGGTAATTAATACTTTCATTATTAAAATGATTTGTATAACTAAAATATACAGTAGTTCAAAGTAAAAGTCTTTAAAAAATCCTCACACATTTTATGGGGCTAGCAAAGAGTGGGGTGGGGGCAATGGCTGTACGTAAATCTCATCAACAGCGAGATAATTAGAACCCACTTATACAAGTGACAGAAACTGGAAGAGAAATCGGCAATAAGCTTTGTTAAAGAACCGTCCCAGCATTTGCCTGGCCAGGAATGATCTCAGAAAAACCATTAAAAAACCTGAATAGCCAGATTGGGTGTCGGGTTTGAAACCAAGTCTTTCTGAATGCAAATCCAATGTGTTACCATTTGTTACATTGCCAGATTTCTGTACATTTTATTGTTTTTGTGGGATCACTTTCTGATCGTATTGTTTTTTATGCTCTACCGATTTATTCTAGTCTATATTATACTATTGTAAAAAATTTTGAGTTTTTACTTTTTTGCTGTAATTTTCAGGGCTCTGGTGTGGTCAAATTTTGAAAGTTTACGTCAACATTCACACCAGAGCAAGAAGATATAAACTAGCAGCCCATTATAGACAGATGTATCCTTTTATGTACTCACGTTCAGTGAACTCAGGAGATTGACTTTTCAGTACTGGTTTGCAGAGGCAAACAGCATCGAATATAGGTTTAATAAAGAGTCAAAATTAGCAGGGAAAGATTGGGCATTAGTATTAATGAAAAAACATAGTTTGCAATTGAAGACCTCGGGTGTAAAAAGTGATAACCAACATATATGTAAATTTTGGCAAACAAGAATTTAATGTTTGAGAAATCAGTGAGAACAAATATTTAATGAAGCTACATTTATTTTATTTTTCTAAGAGCATTTAAACCTTAAACATAAATCTAGAAAACATAAACCTTAAAAAAATCTTCTTGCTTTATGTGTAG
>PNEQ01014451.1:0-12075 GCA_003012365.1 Medauroidea extradentata
CAAGATTTTAAACTTACCAAAAAAGTACTTTATAAATGAGGTTTTAATTTTCTGAACATTTACCACCATTTCTGTTATTCCATAGAAGAAAATGCAGTTTGAATGACTGTTCTAAATTTAATACACCCAGAGATATGAGAATCTGATTTTTAGCATTGAAAGCCCTATGACCCCCTTCTTGGAGGAGCAGCCTTAAGGCTTTCTCCATTAGTAGGACAGTGTGGTGTTCCGAGTTTGATGACACAGCAGCAGCAGATGCATACCTTGAGTAGCATACGTACGTTCTCGTCACATACGCATCGTAGGACTCATGCCGTCTAACAATCCTCTCATCACTAACCTCACTGTTAAATAATTAGGCTACTTGTAAAATTACCACACCGTGTAAATTGTTACCTACAACAGAGCCACCGAATTTTGTTGAAAATAATTTCGCACCAGCTTGTTTCAATGCCTATATAAACCCATCGTTTTTCCAGTCTCATCAATCGCACTCGTATTCCTGAACCCTGTGTGTCTACCTGATGACGGGAACAGATTCCAGTTCCCGAAACGTCGTAACACTGTCTGTCTGGAAAACTACTGTGTTTTGTTTCGTATCTTCATTCTGTCGTTTGTCTTTTCTGTATATGTCTGATATCTGTTGCGTTTAGTCTCGTCTCTTTGTTGTATCTTTTTGTTATTTTTCTGTTCGAGTCTGATATCTACTGTGTTTTTTTGTTTCGTCTCATCGTTGTGTCACACGTTACTTGGTTTTTTATTTTATTTGTTATTATTTTTCTTTATTATCTGCTTGTTCCTTGTTTTTATCTGACCCGATTCCATTTTGGAATTTCATGTTGTGTATGTATCTTGCTGACTAAAGCATACTCTGCTTATATTATGGTTTTTCTTTTATTTGTTTAGTTTTCTTTCAATTTGCAATGGAGTACGTCCAAGAAACTGAATCCAGTCATGGACTCCCATTGCAAAGTTCTTTCAAAGATCATATCCGCTATTTCGATCCAGTTTTCCATGGGTCTTCCCGAAATCACTCCAAATGATTGGCTGGTTAAGGCCATCGTCGATTCCTTATCTGTCCGAACCATTGGTTCCTTCTGTGGTAATAGCCTCGCCGCATCGGGACGACCAATTAAGACCAACCACCCACGTACCTACCACTGACCTAGAGGTATGTGGTTACACGTCATCTAATCAATATACTATCCTGTTAGGCAGGAAGTGCGTTGTATGATATCATGTTAGCCTATCGCTAGCCAGAGATTTTATTCTCAGGTTAGCTAATGGTTAGTCCGTGAGAGGGGTCTGATAAATACTTCAGGAGAATTGTGGCGAGCGAGAGGCGATTTACAAGACCGTGGTGACAGTGGCAGCAAGTCTAGACTCGTTTAAGATAATTAATACAAATAGGGCAAACCTAACCATGCTTCGTGATATTAACACTTCGAACTTTAGTACCAGAAATATTTTTAACGTTTTGATTAAGACCTTATTTTGATACACTTCTCACCTATTACCGAAACTACGGTCGGCTTACCCAATAATACATAAACAAAAATCATTTTAATTTTAGGAATAAAATCATAAAACAATAGTTATGTATGAGTGTGAGGACTGGGTTATGGCGAAAGAAAACAAATTCAGAAAGTGAATGTACCTACGCTTTGAAAAACGAGCAGAAACCAAAAAATTTATGTAAAATACAGTATCAACGTAATTATTGCATAGTGTGCTGTGTATAAGCAGTGATACTTTCACATTCGTTTAAAATGAGAAATTATGTTAATTAGAATAGTGATTTGAGCTGTAATCGCAACTAAAATAGCATCATTCGAAAACAAATACTATAGCATCACCTGGTAACAAAACTAATAAGTTCATGCTTTGTTCTGTACATGTTTTTCCTCGGGTTTGGTTGTGATATGCACATGTTCCATTCCAAATCTTAAATTCTACAATTTCGCCACATATTTTGTCCGTAATTTTAATGTAAATACAGTAAAGGCGATATTCGTGTAGTAATAACGTCAGTGAAAATGTTTTGTATAAATATACAGAAAGAACAATAAGTTACTCACATCAAATTATAATCGAATTTTCTGGGAACTTACATGTCAATTCATTATTATTTCACATCGCCTTTGTAAAGGCCAAAATTTTCTTACGAACCTAGTAAAAACAGTAATTAGAAAAAAAGAAAAGAAAAATAAATAAACACTACGCACATGCGAAAAACATCCTAGTTTTTGAGATAAAAAATACTACATTTCTAGTAACTTTGTAGCCAGTATACACATAAAAACTCAAATAAATCTCTTACCCTTGTAACTAACAACAGAATAAAATCTGGTGAGGTGATACAACGTGGTTGGCAGCTTAAAATGATAATAAATGTTAGCTCACACAAGAATATCGTTCATACAACTGGCCCTAAAAGTACACTACCAATCCCATCTTGTAATTAGTAAACGAAAAATATGCTTGTAAATATGAAACTTAATCTATGTTTTCGTCGGTTTTTATTAATTCTTCTATTTTATCGTTTATCGATACATAATAATAGAAATATCTTAAACCTACCAAAGCGGGTGTAAAGTGTGTACATTCCATGTGTAACCTTAAAAGATATTCCATAAAGTTGGTTTAAACCGTAGCGTACACAATCGAAACAGTAACTTAACTACTCAATTGTGTATGCTTCGATTTAAGCCAACGTGATGGAAAGTTGATTTAAGTTCTACTGGTAATGGCCATGTTCAGTTTTATTTTTCACATAGGTGCATAGAACACATATGATTTATAACAGAATGTTTCGAAAAAAATTTCAGATTGTGAGCAATAATTCAATGCATCCAGTTCTTTAAGATTTTGCAAAACAGTGCGCAGCTAACCAGCGAAAAAACATTTTAATTGATTTTAGCTTATTGTCATGACAGAATTTGTGATACTTTGGTCGCAAAAATCTGGGGATTTAATTGCTACGAAAAAAACTGGGTGTAAAAAATATATAAGTGTCCAAACAATTTACAAGGTATGACTTTAATAAAACGTAATTCATAGGGCCCGGTAGTTTGCGCGAAAAGATTTTTGCATCACTCTGTTTCAGTGCCTTACGTGCAGCTCTGTTCTGTGGTCAGTGATTGGATGCCTTTAACACACAGCGTGTGGAGGTTAAACCTGCAAATAACAAAGGTGATGTGTGACAGTTATCTGTGTACTGATTGGCACAGTCATATGAATAATAACTCTGCACAAAAACACTCTTGTCAATAATCATGAAGTTGAGCTGCAGGTGTGCACGTGAGACACTGAAACAAAGTGGGGCAAAAATCTTTTCGCGAAAAATACCGGACCCCATCAGTTTAAAATTGTAAGTTTCTCGAAACCAATTTGCAAAAACCACAAAACAGCAATCCTAGACAATACTTTTGCCAACTTTCTGAACAAAAAATTTTATCGAGTAACGTATTTCGGAAGAACAATCTCTGACGGCGAAATCTCGTACACGTAGGCTTAATTGAAGCGCACGAGATCACGTTTAAGAAATGCATAATTCTGGGTAAATGTTTGTACAGTACATAAAGTTTGCAAATATCATTACCTAGTGTTGTTGTTTTGTAGTTTTACCACAGTGACTTTCAACTACATGTAGATTTCAATTCGAGTTTTCAGAGTTTATTTATCTTTATCTACCACACAATCTTAGGGTGCTGCGTGTATATGCACATGTCCGTAATCAACTGTTTTGGGAACATCGTTTATTAGACGAAAAGGTAAAAAAACTTAGACGGCACTTTTTACTTTGATCCGATCGGATGTTATAACAGAAAAAAATAGTGAAAATGTGTAAAAATTTGAATTTTTTGGGCATTGGTGCTCAGTGTCCTAAAGGCAAAAGAGAAAAATACAGCCTAACGTATGTAGTTCAATCATTTGACTTCTGACACATGCATTAATATTTCACTGTTACGGATTTAATTTGCTTGCTACTGGACTACGGCGACCGCAATCGGCATCATCGCCTCTATGTGCAAGGCGCTTCATCTTGAGAACTTGCTTATTGGACACCCCTAAACACTGCGGCAGTTTGGAAGCCCTGCATGGAAGGTATGCTACGAGACAGAATGTGTGGTGAAGGGCAGCGGGGCAGGTCAAGGGACGACACCACGACGGAAGACGGGAGGGTCAAGAAAATAGGGCGCTCAGGCAGCAAGGGTTGCCAACTTACCAACTTCGGCACTGGAAATGTGCAAGGTTTACAACGGCTCGGTGGCACACATTTCTATTTAGCAACTACTGAATTTTCTAACTTCTCTTATGTCTTGTACCGGAGCCGATTAATTTTTGTTTATATAGGTGTCCACACAATTATGTGCCGAATAAAATTTCACTGACTTTTGCCTGGAAATTCACATTTTCCTGACTATTTTTTATATTTTGTTAACTATGCCATTTTCCGAAAGAACCTAAGTCTGAAGGGATTTTAAGCTAGAATTACATTATAAAAATTGAAATCTAAATAAACCTTGTACACACAATTTAATATAACTGACTCGCGATAAAAAGATCGCATTCGAAGACATTCTAGTCGAGAATAATTAAAAATATTATAAACTGTAACCTGAGACTAACTTCTGAGTACGGTACAATCTATGAACTTTGATTATTACTTAGATTGCTAAAAGGGGACAGGAAACTATGGACTATCTGAAAGGCAGAAAAGTAATTAGGCTTTCAAAAGTGCTCAGCTCATCCCAAACCACCTGTACTGTGTACGACTATAACCATGTGAAAAAAATTACTACAGTCTGGGTGATGGCAGATTGGTGCGTAACATTTTCCACTCAAATTACTGAATCGCATAGGAAATTTCCATGACTAGAAAGTATGGCTTATCGAGGGAATACTTGACTGTTCGCTGGATTTCAACGTACGTTCAGCTTACTAGAAGATTACTGGCTTTCGCTTGTACTTGGGGCTGTTACCCTATTTGACTAAGAAAATAAGGATCCCGATATCGTAATATTTAATGCCTGTTATTGGTATGCAGACAGCTACGTTGTGCCAGAAGTTTATCAAAGAATCATGTATGTTGCAAGAAACTACAGTGTCTTCAAGGATGCGTTGGCAAAAACTATTTTCGCGATGTACCATCATTTAGAGATGGTCAAATTTCGCGAATTCTAGGACCTGCATGTTAGAACCAAATATCTTATGCATACTCAAGTCCCGACCATTTGTCCACTAGCTGCTACTCAGTGGAACAGCAGACAATTAACGAATAGACAGGGCTTGAGTATGCATCGGACATTTGATTATAATATGCAGATCACTGATTTCACGAAATTTCACCATCTCTAACCATTATCTCTATCCAATACTTTTCCAGTATTTCAAGCAAAATCCCTGAATTACCGTGACTAAATTCATGTTCTCTGGTATCTCAGAATGTCAACAGACTGTTATACTCAGTGCCGCGGAGTGAGGCCCTATCGGAAGTAAGTCAGCAGGATTATTTGGTTCGGACCTCACTCCATGAAGGACCTCAAATATAGGACACATCCTTTCATCATTATACTCCAGCCTCCCTCACGATACACTACTGTGACTGCTTCTCTGCCGTTGGAGAATAAATTCATTTGGAAAAAGTTTCACTGTCTCGCTAGTGTTTATCAGTAGAACCAATGATTTTTGGTGATAAGAAATTTCATCAACATGTTTCAGTTGCCTCACCTGCTGCATGGTCGGAGATGGGATGTTTCTTACTCTCCTAGTCTTGGGGTTCTACTCGTAAATCACAGATAAGTGATGTGGCAAGTGGGGAAAATTACAATTTTATATTTGTATGAAATAGTGCTAGTTTTGTAGACGTTACTTGAGAGTATATTTTCCTCTTACGAAAAAAAAAATTAGCTCAGCCAGTTTTCCCGTAATGGCACTTCAAAGTCAAAATTTGCATATTTTTACTTCATACAAAACTGTAAAACTAGTAAACATAGTGAAATGAAAAAAAAAATCACACCAAACATACATATCACTGTCTATGGCTTGTAGCATACACAAACTCACAATAAAAAATATGTTTAAAATTTTTTTCAAAATTTGACTTTTTTTTTTACTTTTAGCAATTCATTTTAAACACAAAAATATTATATCTCGAGTATTTATATGCTTCAAGCCGTAGACAGTGACATGTAGTTTTGATGTGATTTTTTTTTTCATTTTAATTATGTTTTCTGGTTTTCAAGATTCGTATGAAGTAAACATATGTAAATTTTGACTTTGAAATACCGTTATGGGAAAACCGGCTGATCTAATTTATTTTTCGTAAGAGGAAAGTTCACTCTCAAGTATTGTCAACAAAACTAACCCTATTTTATATAAATATAAAATTATAATAGTTCCTCACCCGAACGTCCTTAAGGGGCATGGAAAGGTAAAATGTTGAGCGAACGACTGGAATAATCAATCGTTGATAAAATCTAAACTACTCATCATAATTCGATGAGATTTTTTTGTCGAGTAGGCATTCTATTAGCGGACGTTTATTTATATAGCACTGGGCGGTCGTATGCTTTGCTTTCGAGTATGTAAAAAATTAAAAACGGAATTAAGAAAAATAAGGGATTGAAACCACAAAATCCATAAAAATGGCAAACGGTAATGTTTATAATTTTTAGTACGATAATATCTAGGACTCTATAGTAACCTAAATTCTAAAATACTTGCGTTTTGATTTTAAAATAATTTTAAGATCCGTGAACAACTCGCACAGAAATTTTCGGAGAGTTTTCTTACGGGCACGGTCTACAGCAATTTTCATCACCATGTTTTATATTATTTATTTGTACCAGATATTTTTTTTCTTATTTTAGACACAAAATGTAACTATTTTTTTATATATATATTTCATAGTTTTCGCGTAATGGCTCGTTAAAGTCAAATTTTGCATGTTACCGTTTTAAGGACGACACTAAAACCAACTGACGTACAAAAGTAAAAAAAAAAAAAAAAATGCAGTGGATAAAGTTGTCGCAGGGCTACAATTTCTCGTACATAAAAACAAGAATATTGTTTTTACATTAAAATAAAAATGCTGAAATTTTAAATAAATATTTAAAAATTCAATAATTTTGTTAAAATACAAAAATATTTTATTTTGTTGTTTAGCATACCTGAACTTGTAGCCTACAACATCGTTATTTACTGAGATTTTATTTTTGTTGAGTTGGTTTTAGGATCGTCCTTAAAACGGTAACATGCAAAATTTGACTTTAACTAGCCCTTACGCAAAAGCTATGCGAGACAAAAAAATTATAACAGGAAGATTTTGTCGCTTTTAGTGTCTAAAATATGAAAAAAATAATGGGTACAAATATAAAAATTAAAATATAGTGATGAAAATTGCTGTGGTCGCGCCCTTAAGAAATAAACATGGTCGACTCGTCTCCTAGTTACTGTCATCCTAGCTACGTGTATCACAGTCTTTAAGTCTTTAATGACCTCGCTGTCGACTTGGCGTGCCTTACACTTTCATAAACAAAAAAAAAATGTTTTTAAGAAATTGAAAATACAGAGAAAAGATTGTCTCAGTTGAGCGCCCACTGTAAAATAAGTCCTAATATATTTAGGAAGTGATTAACCTAAATGCAGTATGGGACAGTTACAATTCTTCCGCCTTGTAAATATGCAAACTTTTACAGTTGTTACAATACAAGTCTGGTAACTCCAGTATGCTAAAATAGTTTAAAGAGTGTTATCATGGATGTCTGGGAAACAATTCTACCATAGGTACCTACTTTCTTAGCGCCCCTTTACATGTGTGGCAAATTTACAAACTATATCTCAGAATGAAGTGTTCTCAGGGACTTCTTGAGCCATGTCGTTGGCAACCCTGAGGACCGTCGATAATGCGGCTGGTGGCTGGGGTGGGGACTGTGCGGGATAGGAGCCAAGTATGGGGGAGGTTCCAAGACGCACAGTGTCGTACTGGGGTTGGAGGGGAAGGATGGAGGATTCCTGGAGCAAGGATAAAGATGGCCTTACAGAGAAAGGGGCGAGTATGAATGGATACTGCAGAGAATAGGGAAGAAGAACAGGAATAGAGAAGAGTGCTCCCTTTTCTCACCGGGACCGCGAGGAGAATGGTCTTAACTTGAAAGAAGGTTACTGGTAGTAAATGGGTCAAAAGCTTAACTGAGGCTGCCTGAGGGAAAATTATATTGCTTCCTCCACAACGAGAAAATGGTTTTGTTGAATAAAACAAGCTTGGTGACTGTGAGCTTTGGACGATTTTTGCACTGCGTGTTTGAATTATGACATTCTGAATAATTTTGCTGGACAGTCGCCATTGCGAGAGAATGTTGCTAAACGAAAATGGAAGCCAGGATTAACTGTTGTCAACAACTATTTATAACTGCAGCCAAAAGATTGAGGCGAAGAGATTTTTGCAAAATTCCGGACTGCGCTGAAATTAGACCGGATTCAACATGGAGCGAACCTAAAAAGTGAACGTGGTCTGAAATGTGTTCACAGTAAAATTTTTTTCGATACTGATTGACATCTCGTACCAAACATTGAACTAAGGGACACGTGACTGTCAAAGAACCAAAATGTGATTATTTATTAGATATTTAGTATGAATTTATTCGTCAGAATATTTATTTTGATTTATTTTCCACATCACATTATTTTTATGACATTAAAGAATTTTACTTAGTTAGCCCAGAATAGTTCTAAAATCTTTAACATAGGCTAATAAAAGAAACAATTCAACATGATGACCGCTTCATCTTCGTTCATTTCAGTCCGATGGGTGTTTAAAGGGGAGTGTTAGACAATTTTACTGAATTTTCAGTTTTTGAGCCATAACATTTATTCAAATAGTATTACAAAAATTTTATCTTCGACAAAGCATAGCACATATTCTCGGTAAACTGTTCGACATAAAAACAATAAAATCTTTCATTAATTTGTCATGAAGAATCATTGCAAGAGAGTTCTTGAAAATTAACTAAAATTCTCTTGCAATGATTCTGCACGACAAAATAATGAAAGATTCTATTGTTATTTACGTCAAGTTGTTTACCAAGTATATATGCTATGCTTTGTCGAAGAGAAAAGTTTGATAAAACAATTTGAATAAATTTTATGGCTCAAAAACTGAAGATATAAAAAATTGTCTTAAACGAACTATTAAAGTAAAGATTTCAATCCGGATTCTATAGCCCAGTCCTCCTCGCCGACTGGACTGGATTACTCGCTCCACTCCTACTTCAGTCCCGTAGGAAAGTGTTTAAAATAAAATTTGTATAAAGATTCTTCAGTTCATTCCTAGTTCAATCCGGCTTGAGTTGTTACTATAAGCGTAGTATAGACGGTTTCAACGCCTTGAGCCCACGTCTATAGCTCTGCGTCATGGTCCGTGATTGGGTGTTATAACTCTAACTCGTCTTGAGGTTCTACCGGCAAATCACATGCGTATAATATCACAAACTCACAAGAACCTTAGTCTCATTGGTACAGTCCAATGAGGGGCGTGTCCGAACAAAGACACACTACCAATAACCATGATTAGAGATGATGGTTTATCGCGGGAAAAGTTGACTGTTTGATGGATTTCAATACACGTCCAGCTTACCAGGAGATTACTGGCTTCAGCTTGTACGTGGAGCTGTTGCCCTATTTGACTGGGCCAATAAGAATCCCGATATTGTAATATTGGATGCCTGGTATTGGTCTGCAGACAGCTACGTTGTGTCAGTGTTTTCAAGGCTATCTTGGCACAAAACATTTTCGCGATATACCATCATCTCTAACCATGATACACAGCTCCCAATGTGCAAATGGCGAAAAAATATTTTCATAACAAACTCGTGCCCATATTTACAACATACAAATAATTCCGAAATAGGAACAGTCGGCAAACAAAGTATGCAATGCGAAAACAAAACCAAAGTAACTGGACAAGAACGTAAACAAGTAAGGTGAGTAAGTAAAAAGGAACAAAAACTAGGCCTAATACTGGCCTTCTTTCCTCGTGCTTAGTTATTTTGAGTTATTGTTGGTTTTTAAATCTTTAGCAAACATTTACTCCCAATGACTAGAGACATGCAAAATTCGCGTTATCATTTGGTAGCAGACTAAACTTCACTTTCCTGTACATAACATAGCATAATCTGCGATTCAATTGGCCACAAACTTTTATGCGTTGTCATTTACGTGTGTTACGTCTCTACAGAGATTGGCCTCTCTACAGTGAAGGTATTCTCCTCGGCAAGTCACGACAATATCGGCCAGCGGGAGACGTCGAACCAGCATATAGTCACTTGGAGTCTAGCCAGCCGTCAGAAAATAACGCGAATTTTGCATGTCTCTACCAATGACATGTGCCCAACAAAATTGTTAAGATTAAATAACATCCTTTGTTAAGTGGTGAAATGTGAGTTGTTGAAATCACATGATTTTCTTGTTCTTATTATATTGTCTTAAAATGGGAGCTTCTGTAAGGACAACAAAATATTGGCATGTCTATACATTATAGGCACGTTATGAATTCTTAAAATCCTAACTAAAATCTCGAGACATCACCAGGCTGCTATCGAAGAACGGCTAGATTGTATGTAACATAAACAGATTTTTTATGAATGCTTTTTCAAGTGCATGATATTTGCGCAGATAAGTTTTCAATTTTAGTAACTGCAATTATACTTTATTAAAACACTACATGCAAGTACTAATACTTAGAGCCAGAGTACTAATACTTAGGGGTGATCGGTGTTCAAGAGAACGTTATGAAGGGTAAGTGTTAGATAATTTTCTTGTATTTTCAGTTTTCGAGCCATAACATCTATTAAAGTTGTATTATAAAAAGATTCTCGTCTAAAGAACATAGGATACATTCTTGATAAACTTCTTGACATAAAAAACAATGGAATCTTTCATTAATTTGTAATGCCGAATCGTTGAGAATTATATGTTAAATTTCAATAATGATTACAAGTCCTATATAAGATAAACACATATCACTATTATGATATCAAAAATTCATCACATATATTTTCTATACCTCAAAATTACCACATTTATCAAAAATATTTTAACAGAGAAGTTATTGCAGAAAACTGATAAATAAAATTTAGCCTTTGTCTCAGAAGTTTAAACCAAGGGTTATTTTTTCCGCAGTATTTTTTTACGAATAAGACAACAACTGCAAATAACTCGAACATTTTTTAACCAAATGCTTTGAAAAAATTTGAGACTGTGTACAGTCATACGATACACAATTTTGCCAGGGCGTTTTTTTTTTTTTTTTTTTTTAATAATGTACCGTTTGCTAGTAGAAAATTATTTTGCTTCCTTGAGGTTTATTTTGACAGCAAAATGTTTGATATTTCAGGGCAAAAATCTAAAAATTCGTTTGGTGTATTGTAACAGAAAAAGTCAGATACAAAGGATGATATATACGTGTTAAAACGGTAAGAATGAATTTTTGATACCTATTAATTTGCGTTAAAAAATATTTTCGAAACCACTGCAAGAGGCCTTGAGGGGGCCGCCTACCTCACGCTTCAAATGCGTTGCAGTGTGTTCGTAAGCAGGTTTTCTTTTTCTACCTAAATATTTCACGGGTGCCCATTATGCCAACGTACGAAAAGAAAACAAACTTCAAGCAAGTTCGGAACCTTATTGTTAAGACACCATGCTAATCAAAAACACTGTTTCTAAGCCCTCCAACATAGCTAAAAAACGGCCTTCTCAGAACGCTGAACTCAAACTGTACTAACCGGATGTATGTATAACTCAGGTTGCGACCTGCACTGAACTTAATTGCAGACTTTCTAACGATGAAATTATATGGTCACCGCTTAGTGTCCCTAAAGCCGGCCTCACACGATGCCTAAATTCCTGTTACCTTCTGCTATACCCATGGGCATAAAAATTTTTATGGCAGATTCTGAGTTGTGGGTATAGCAGAAAATGGTGCGTGGCTCCTCGCTCATATTCACATGGTACCCAGAGTGATAACAGAAATCGCATAACACCACCGCCACATTTTTTAATGGTCGTTTTGTT
>PNEQ01014452.1:0-12075 GCA_003012365.1 Medauroidea extradentata
CAATAATGACTGTACTTGCAATTTCACAAAATTTCAGAAGTATAATGACAAAATATACACAAAACAACTAAATGTAAACATGTTGCCTTATTATATTTAGTGATAAGTATAATTAACATGATGCACACTGTCTATATGTGGATCTCATTCTGCTTCTTCATTTTTAAGAACCGCTGACTTCTGTACTACAGTTATGAATGCAGGTTCACGAATTGTATTCCGAACTGGGGAAATAAGTCCTAGGTTCTGCGATTTCGGCCAACATACAATACATATTAAATCACTTCAATTTTTAGAATAATTCCCTGTCTTCAAAATGTTTCAGTCCTTATTATTTTTCTGTATGAAGACTTTCCAGTTTATCTGCCATCGCTATAAAGTAGTAGAATTCGTGCTCAGTTATGTTCAGTGCTCCTTGCATTTGATAAAAGCATTGGTGCGTCTTTTTTAAGTGTTAATGTATTAACGGATGTCATCACCAAAAATAAGTTATTTTTCTATCTAGCATTTTTCATTAGGCCTAGTGACTTAGCAGAAGGAGCACATTTCACCTCAACCAGAGCATTTTCCTCTGTAACGAAACCATCTAGACTTGCACCAAAATGACCACGTATGAAATTCACAAATATGTCTCACCTGTCGATATTCAAAACTACGTCTGCTTCGAAGCTCTTAATAGCGATTTATTTATTATGGATGCCATACTCCAAAGCAAGTGTTGCAATATTAGGTTTGTACAGAAGTCGCTTGACAAAACTACAACAACGCTTGGAATCTTCCCGCTGACAAACCTCTCAATAATTACTTTATGTTAAACGACCTTGTTTATCATGCCATTTTTCACTTTCTCTTTGTGCAACTGTCTGCACAGCAGTTTGTCTCATTCTTACACAGTAACTTGAAAATATCCGACAAAAAGCTGGCATGTTTGCTGTATGACCTCGGTACCTTCAGGTTTCAATACATTTTGTCCATAGTCTTCATCTGGAGGAGCTAACACTTTTATGTATTTTTGTTTGTTTCTTGCTGGGGCAGTCAAGTGTAGACGCCATTTGACTGCTTCACGGGGCTGTATTGTACGCTTGATCAGCATCTTGTGAGTCTGTCCTGAACTCCGACCAGTCAGGGTTTTTAATGGGCTCAGTACTCGCGAATGACAACGCAAGAGTTGTAATCCAGCGACGTTAACAACTTCTTTGAAATGATTCCTGTTGCGAAAAAATTGCTACTATTTCCAGTATTAAATGTGACCAGGAGACTCATATAAAACTCAACTGAATACGTAGTTTTATTTGTAATGAGTCGTGGAGCTTTTTCTACGAGACGATCAACAAAACCTTCATACACCAATTAGTGAATGGAGACGCTTATAAGATTATGTCCTATTCCATTGCAGTTGATTGTTTATTATAATCTTATTTTTGTAACATGTGTATGGCCATATACTAGAGTCAGTTGAGTTATTACTGTCACAAATACAGCAGTATTATTCCTAGCTTCAAGAAACAGTAATTTACCTGCCTTCTCTCCGATTATCACGGCGTGAAACAAAGAAAGTTTAAAAGCCTTTAAATTTATAAATAGAAACTACTTTCATAACGAATCAACAATATGTATTAATTTCAACAAAAAAAATAAAATTTTGGAGTTAAATAAAATTCAGACTCCATAAATATAAGAGAAAGGAAATAATATATTAAATAAATAAATTGTGTATAAACTTAATTCTTGTCTGGTCGGCAACCTGCAAACGAAGTGCAACCTGTGCTTGCATTTTATGCTTTTGAAGTAGTCTGCAATCTGTAACACAGTAAGTCGTCATACTTGCACAATCAGGTGATAGAGATTATCGTGGCTGAATCACGCTAACGTACCATTCAGTCAGAAAAAAAACTAGCAGTTGAGTTGTTTGTGCAAGTATAAGACGAAAATTCTTTGGTTTAGTTCATAAATGTTGTCGTTAAAGGGTATGGAAAGGTACGATGTCAAGCTGACGACTGGAATACTAAATCGTTAATAAATTCTGAACTACTCATCAAAATTCGATGAGATATTTTTCCGAGTAAATATTTTATCAGCGGACAACCGAATTTAAAAGATGCTAATGTTTTGATTTTAAAATAATTTTAATATCCGAAAATCTCTGCGCGAGAGGTTATTTTCGCTTGAAAACGTGAGTATTTTTTAAATTCGGTTGTTATAGAGGTTTAGATATTATATTAAAAATTATAAAAATTACAATTTTCCATTTTTGTAGATTTTGTGGTTTCATGCTCTTATTTCTATTTTTGTGGGTGCTCAAATTCAAGCACGCGGTGTTAAATTATTGCAAAAATTAATATTTTCGATTTATTTCATTACGCACATTGGTCTTGGTGTAGTCAGCCGCATTAGAGTTGTTTTTCATGTGCAACAAATGCATAGTAATCAATGGGAATGATATAAATAGCTGACATTGCCCTTGCGGATTCGAGTGAAAAGAAAAAAAAAAATATTTACATGCGACTCACACAGGGAAATTCTGATATAGGTTTTAAACATTGATAGATAATTTTATTTTGCATGTGACTGGAGAAATAGTACACAACTGAATGTTAGTTAATTTTGTCTGTGTGACTAAAATTGATATTCCAGCCATTGGGCAAGGCAGTACGCAGTGTTTGACAACATGTTTCAGTTCGTTGACTGTACGTAAGTTAACTTACCACAGCAGAAGCAGCACTGTAATTGTGTTCGTAACTTAGTCTGCCTCATCCACCATCCACTAGAGAGATAAATGGGACGCCATATGCATCAACATTTCCTTTTTCTATCGCTTTGTGTTATTTCTCAACACCAGTTTCATATATTGACGTATGAGGTGTTGCAGCCACACCTGTAAACATAACAAACTTTTTAAAATTATGAATTATAGTATTTAGGTCTCGTATAGTATCAACACGTGTTGTAGTACAAATCTTCTCAATTGCTGCTTCATTTTTTATGTAAGTGTTGACTGTTGTTGCTCATTGCTGGAACATCTAATATCGCAAGTACGCTCTCCAATTGGGAAAATCCTATACTCGAGGTAACTGCAGTCCAGGTAGTTGCACTGTTAAGATCGTTATAGCCAGTTTCTTCATTATGTATTTTGTATTCATTATGACAGGCAGAACATTCGAAAATTCACTGACAGTGAAGACCGTTTTCCACCTCTTTATTTAACTCCGATTCTCCAAATGTATGAATATTTTAATGAATGATCGTGTTCCATTGTAAGGAGCTTGGGGAAAACGTAACTAGGTTTGAAAATTCTGTTCCCGCACAATTAGGTCCATACGATGATGTCCAAGATTATTGATATTTAGTTATAAGTAGGGACCCCTGATTTTCGCGAAAAGAATTTCGCCCCACTTTGTTTCAGTGGCTTACGCGTACATCTGCAGTTCTACTGTATGGTTATTGGCAGCGTGTCTTTGTGAAGTGATGTCTCTCATTTGACTTTGCCAATCACAATAACGTAACTACAACTTCACAAGTCTGTTATTTGCCAGTAAAACCCCAAGACACGTCACAGCTAAGACGTCCAATTACTGGTTATGAAGCAGAGCTGCAGATGTGCACGTAAGTCACTGAAACAAAGTGGAGCAAAATTATTTTCGCGAAAATTAGGGGTCCCTAGTTATAACAAGAAGTGGCTATACAATTTCCGTCGTTAAACGCACAATTGAAAACAAACATTAAGAATTATAAATATTAACCATTTAATGACTGTCCATGGTTTATTGAACACTATTGAAAGCATCGCTTATGTTCTAGTTGTAAAGAGGTCTATAGTACATATCCTTAGTCGACATGTAAAATTAACATTGCCATAGTTAGTTGTATTTATGCTCTACTCAAGCGAATTTTTAAAATAAAAAATAGGCATATAGTACATATCCTTAGTCTAGATGTAAAATTAACATTGTCATAGTTAGTTGTATTTATGCTCTACTCAAGCGAATTTTTAAGATAAAAAATTAGGAATTCAAATATTTTATTAATTCACTCACCCTTACATTATTTATAATTTAAAAAAAGCTAAACCAAGTCATAATATCAGAATCCACAAACGTGATCTGTCAACCGTGAAAAGCCTGCATACAAACCAGAACGAAATAGTGACTACAAAAATAACAGTTATTCCTTATTTTTCTACGTTATATTTCCTTAAATGGTAAGTAGTGTTTGTTTGGTACAGTGATGTAGAACAAATATACGTGTAGACTTTTATGATAGACATTTATTTGAAAGCTATTTAACAACTCCGAGCATCAATTACGAATAGCTACGCAAATATTTTTAATGACATAATACTAGGAAAGAGGGACAGATATGCTGTTTAATGCCACGGAACAACCACTTTAGTGTTTTAAAATGTTTCTCACTATACGGTCGCCGATACTGGCCTACCGGTCAAAAAAGTTAGCAAATTATTTGAGACATGTTGCGCATTCGCAAATCGCAGCACATGTCAGAGACACCGTGGTCACAAACTGCCAGCTCGTTTTAGCTCGACAGTAACAATCAAAGCCACCACGACAACCCTATATATTTTGGTTTCAAATAAAATTCGTTCATAGTGACAGGCCTATAGATATTGTAACAAATTATTTTTGAACATCTATGGGGGGAAAAGTAATCATTTTCAAGGTCACAAATAAATTATTTGGTGTAACAAAAAAAATGTAACACACTTTAAAATAAAAAGAACAGGAAGTTGTGTTTTTAAACTTCCTTACCTTTGGGTCTGCCTTTTCGCATTAGTCAAAAATATTTGTATTTCAGGTGAGACATATAAATGTAATAGGCCCTATGTCAAATATTTTTTTTTAATAATGATACATACATCTTATAGAATACATTTTGCAAAGTTCGCAGTTTTAGTTAATGTTGACTTGTGTCTAGAAAGAATTTTCTACAATTTATGTACAAAAATAGTGTAAATATAACAATGAAAAAATAAACTTGTCTTCTTTATCCAGTAAATGGCCATGGAGTTCATTTAAATAATTTCTCAATCGATGAAAGTAATTCAAAGTTCAGTTATGGTATATCAGATAATCACTCGAGCTAAATGACAGCCACGAGTCTTTTATACGTGCGCCTTTTTCTTCTTATACCTAGCGGAAAAATATACAGCGTTGGATGAATATATATCCATCTGGTAGAGTCTTATAAAGGTATTTTAAAACATTCCCTTAGTGAAACTTAGACGTACGGAATGAAACTGTCTTGAGTATGAAACCTACGTCACTCTTCCGACAATTCGGAGTATCATAAGAATTACGGCTAACATAATACAAAATCTCACCCATGAAATATAGCTTGTTATAGATATATTTATTATCTACATTTACTTTATGAATGCATTTGTTGTCTTACACAAAACCAATAACACTCGTTCGGTACATCAACACACTACTCATTTCAGATATAGACTCTACAGTACTGCGTGGTTAGACCATTGAGTAAAGACAATGGTTAGGCCTAATGTATCTCATATGTATAATAAAACCCACAACCGTTACACGCTTATCTACCTGACGGCATGATGACATTCTGTCACTGTGCATACATACAACGTAAATGCATGCTGCATGCCTGGCAAATTTAGCTACATGAACATTCTGTATTTTCCTAATGACAGACCTCCGTTGGCTATATAATGGCAGTCTGTTTTTACACTTCGCTCTTCCCATCGTGGATCGTTTTCTGTTACACTATCGCACCGACAACATTCACACATGGCCGCCGACTTCCTTGTAGTGTAGCTCAGATTACAGATGAGTCCGCGCAGATACTGCTCAAGGCCGCTCCTCAGGATGATAACAGACGTGGCAACTACGCCCGCCTGCTCTACCTCCCCGCTCCACTCTGGATGCGCGCGCACCACCCAGTACACGACCCATTACTCCGCTAATTTTTCATTTACGCAAAGACCTCTCACATTTTTCCTAGATGAGATACAGTTACGTTACCACCGACTTATTTATGTGTTTAATCGTAACGAAGTTCGCTATATAATATTTAATCCACTAAACTACATAGCCTGAAACGTGCAACGATTTTAATATTTAAACTACCGATTTAATACGTTTTTTTATAACGAAAATTGTTTTTTCGTCTTATAGCGAGTTAGTCGTCTTCAAAATCTGTATTACAATTTTTGTTTGAAAGTTAAATCATGAAAACTGAATGCGTAAAGTGACTTTCAATTTTACATTGAAATCCCTATCTCTCCCACACTGAAGATATGGATCGATCCATATGTTCAGTGTGGGAGAGATAGGGATTTCAATGTAAAATTGAAAGTCGCTTTACGCATTCAGTTTTCATGATTTAACTTTCAAACAAGAATTGTAATACAGATTTTGAAGACGACTAACTCGCTATAAGACGAAAAAACGATTTTCGTTATAAAAAACGTATTAAATCGATAGTTTAAATATTAAAATCGCTGCACGTTTCAGGCTATGTAGTTTACTGGGTTAAATATTATATAGCGAACTTCGTTACGATTAAACACATAAATAAGTCAGTGGTAGCGTAACTGTATCTCATCTAGGAAAAGCGTGAGAGGTCTTTGCGTAAATGAAAAATTAGCGGAGTAATGGGTTGTGTACTGCGAGGTGCGCGCGCATCCAGAGTGGAGCGGGGAGGTAGAGCAGGCGGGCGTAGTTGCCACGTCTGTTATCACCCTGAGGAGCGGCCTTGAGCAGTATCTGCGCGGACTCATCTGTAATCTGAGCTACACTACAAGGAAGTCGGCGGCCACTTGTGAATGTTGTCGGTGCGATTGTGTAACAGAAAACGATCCACGATGGGAAGAGCGAAGTGTAAAAACAGACTGCCATTATATAGCCAACGGAGGTCTGTCATTAGGAAAATACAGAATGTTCATGTAGCTAAATTTGCCAGGCATGCAGCATGCATTTACGTTGTATGTATGCACAGTGACAGAATGTGTTCATGCCTTCAGGTAGATAAGCGTGTAACGGTTGTGGGTTTTACTATACATCTGTCTTTACTCAATGGTCTAACCACGCAGTACTGTAGAGTCTATATCTGAAATGAATAGTGTGTTGATGTACCGAACGAGTGTTGTTGGTATTGTGTAAGACAACAAACGCATTCATAAAGTAAATGTAGATAATAAATATATCTATAACAAGCTATATTTCATGGGTGAGATTTTGTATTATGTTGTCGTAATTCTCATGACACTCAGATTTATCGGAAGAGTGACGTAGGTTTCATACTCCAGACCGTTTCATTCCGTACGTCTAATTTTCACTAAGGGAATGTTTTAAAATACCTTTATAAGACTCTACCAATTGGATATATATTCATCCAACGCTGTATATTTTTCCGCTAGGTATAAGAAGACAAAGGCGCACGTATAAAAGACTCGTGGCTGTCATTTAGCTTGAGTGATTATCTGATATGCCATAACTGAACTTTGAATTACTTTCATCGATTGAGAAATTATTTAAATGAACTCCACGGCCATATACTGGATAAATAAGACAAGTTTATTATTTCGTTGTTATATTTACACTATTTTTTGTACATAAATTGTAGAAAATTCTTTCTAGACACAAGTCAACATTAACTAAAACTGTGAACTTTGCAAAATGTATTCTATAATATGTATGTATCATTATTAAAAAAAAATATTTGACATAGGGCCTATTACATTTATATGTCTCACCTGAAATACAAATATTTTTGACTAATGCGAAAAGGCAGACCCAAAGGTAAGGAAGTTTAAAAACACAACTTCCGTTTTTTTATTTTAAAGTGTGTTTCATTTTTTTTTGTTTCGCCAAATAATTTATTTGTGACCTTGAAAATGATTACTTTTTCCCCCCATAGATGTTCAAAAATAATTTGTTACAATATCTATAGGCCTGTCACTATGAACAAATTTTATTTGAAACCAGAATATCTAGGGTTGCCGTGGTGGCTTTGATTGTTACTGTCGAGCTAAAACGAGCTGGCAGTTTGTGACCACGGTGTCTCTGACGTGTGTTGCGATTTGCGAATGCGCAACATGTCTCAAATAATTTGCTAACTTTTTTGACCGGCAGGCTAGTATCGGCGACCGTACAGTGAGAAACTTTTTATAACACTAAAGTGGTTGTTCCATGGCATTAAACAGCATCTCTGTCCCTCTTTCCTAGTATTATGTCATTAAAAATATCTGCGTAGTTATTCGTAATTGATTCTCGGAGTTGTTAAATAGCTTTCAAATAAATGTCTATCATAAAAGTTGACACGTATATTTGTTCTAAATCACTGTACCAAACAAACACTACTTACCATTTAAGGAAATATAAAGTAGAAAAATAATGAATAACTGTTATTTTTGTAGTCACTAGTTCGTTCTGGTTTGTATGCAGGCTGTTCACGGTTGACAGATCACGTTTGTGGATTCTGATATTATCACTTGGTTTAGTTCTTTTTAAATGATAAATTGTGTAGGAATGAGTGAATTAATAAAACATTTGAATTCCTAATTTTTATCTTAAAAATTCGCTTGAGTAGAGCATAAATACAACTAACTATGGCAATGTTAATTTTACATGTAGACTAAGGATATGTACTATAGGCCTGTTTACAACTAGAACATAAGCGATGCTTTAAGTAGTGTTCAATAAACCATGGACAGTCATTAAATGGTTAATGTTTACAATTCTTAATGTGGGTATTCAATTGTGCGTTTAACGACGGAAATTGTATAGTCACTTCTTGTTATAACTAGGGACCCCTGATTTTCGCGAAAAGAATTTTGCTCCACTTTGTTTCAGTGACTTACGTGCACATCTGCAGTTCTGCTTCATAATAAGTGATTGGACGTCTTAGCTCTGACGTGTCTTGGGGTTTTACTGGCAAATCACAGACTTGTGAAATTGTAGTAACGTTATTGTGATTGGCAAAGTCAAATGAGAGATATCACTTCACAAAAAAAACACGCTGACAGTAACCATGAAGTAGAACTGCAAGTGTGCACGTAAGTCACTGAAACAAAGTGGGGCGAAATTATTTTCGCGAAAATCAGAGGTCCCTAGTTATAACTAAGTATCAATAATCTTGGACATCGTCGTATTTACCTAATTGTGCGGGAACAGAATTTTCACATCTAGTTACGTTTTCCCCAAGCTCCTTACAATGGAACACGATCATTCATTAAAATATTCATACATTTGGAGAATTGGGGTTAAATAAAGAGGCGGAAAACGGTCTTCGCTGTCAGTGGATTTTCGAATGTTCTGCCTGTCACCATGAATACAAAATACATAATGAAGAAACTGGCTATAACGATCTTAAAAGTGCAAGTACCTGGACTGCAGTTACCTCGAGTATAGGATTTTTCCAATTGGAGAGCATACTTGCGATATTAGATGTTCCAGCAATGAGCAGCAACAGTCAGCACTTATATAAAAAATGAAGCAGCAATTGAGAAGGTTTGTATTACAACACGTGTTGATACTATACGAGACCTAAATACTATAATTCATAATTTTAAAAAGTTTGTTATGTTTACAGGTGTGGCTGCAACACCTTATACGTCAATATCTGAAACTGGTGTTGAGGAATAACGCAAAGCGATAGAAAAAGGAAATGTTGATGCATACGGCGTCCCGATTATCTCTCTAGTGGATGGTGGATGAGGCAGACTAAGGGCCGTAGTTTTAAACGTCCTCCGAAGGCTTGCTGGCAAGCCCCTGGCCTTTATTCACGCAGCAGTTCACTTCCACCCTTCCTACACTATAGTTGTCTGCCGATGGATCGCCAGGAGATCGCCGGCTGAAAGGGAGTTGGATGGTTCTCCTTCATAAAATTTGTCAACACAGCCTCATTTTTAACAGCGAACATAGACTCAAGTGCTCAAAGACCACTGTTATGAACACACCTAACTTTAAAAATAAAATCGTTTCGATTTTGTTTTCCTTGTCTGTAAACAATTTTGTTGTCTTTGTAGTGGGACACACGTCAGATATTCGAAGTGATTGAAAGAAGCCGCGGAAAAGTTTGACTATGGAAGGTAAAAATTCGACAGTGCGATACACTCCTAACGAAAAAGCATTTTTTTGACATGATAAAAAATACAAAATCATAACTACAAATAAGAAAACTGACTCCGTGTCCAACTACAACAAAAGGAAATGTGGAAGAAAATCACTGCGGAATGTAATGCTTGCGATGTATCGCGCTGAGATGAACTGCAGTTGAAAAGGGGTTTTCCATGTCCCTAATATATATTTTGGGTAGTCGCGCATGTCTTTGGTCATCTATTTATTCATAATAGTTGACAACTTCATCCATGTGCCGCATGAATTCGTTAAAATTCCTCGCCATTTTTCATAACTGGTCCCTACAGAACAGCTGGTGATTCGCCGAATGAGGTCTGGCCGTCATTCACCTGCAATCTCCCACAAAGTGGAAACATGGTGGCGAATGGTTGTTCGCCGGCTATCCGCCGCTCTCTGAAAGAGGTCTATAATGTGCAAAACTCCAGATTAGGGTGGAGGGAGATTGGTTGTGCTTCGAAAGATGTTTATAATTACGGGCCTAAGTTACGAACACAATTGCAGTGCTGCTTCTGCTGTGGTAAGTTAACTTACTTACAGACAACGAACTGGAACATGTTGTCAAACACTGCGTACTGCCTTGCCCAATGGCTGGAATAACAATTATAGTCACACAGACAAAACTAACATTCAGTTATGTACCATTTCTCCAGTCACATGCAAAATAAAAATATCTAACAATGTTTAAAACCTATATCAGAATTTCCCTGTGTGATTCGCGTGTAAATAATTTTTCTCTTTTCACTTGGATCCGTAAGGGCAATGTCAGCTATTTATATAATTCCCATTGATTACTATGCATTTGTTGCACATGAAAAACAACTCTAATGCGGCTGACTACACCATGACCAATGTGCGTAATGAAATAAATCGAAAATATTAATTTTGGCAATAATTTAACACCGCGTGCTTGAATTTGAGCACCCACAAAAAATAGAAATAAGAGCTTGAAACCACAAAATCAAAAAAATGGAAAACTGTAATTTTTATAATTTTTAATATAATATCTAGGCCTCTATACCAACCGAATTTAAAAAATACACGCGTTTTCAAGGGAAAATAATTTTAACATCAGTAAATCTCTCGCGCAGAGATTTTCGGATAGTAAAATTATTTTAAAATCAAAACTTGAGCATTTTTTAAATTCGGTTATTATAGAGGCCCAGATATTATCATATTAAAAATTATACAAATTTAAGTTTTCCATTTTTGTAGATTTTGTAGTTTCAAGCCCTTATTATTTTAAAACCCCGTTTTTTAATTTGTTATTAGAAAGTAAAGCATACCACCGCATAGTGCTATATAAATAAACGTCCGCTGATAAAATATTTACTCGGAAATATATGTCATCGAATTTTGATGAGTAGTTCAGAATTTATTGACTATTTAGTATTCCAGTCGTCCGATTGACATCGTACCTTTCCATTCCCTTTAACGACAACATTTATGAACTAAACCACAGAATTTTCGTCTTATACTTGCACAAACAACTCAACTGCTAGTTTTTTTCTGACAGAATGGTACGTTAGCGTGATTCAGCCACGAAAATCACTATCACCTGATTGTGCAAGTATGACGACTTACTGTGTTACAGACTGCAGACTACTTCAACAGCATAAAATGCAGGCATAGGTTGCGCTTCGTTTGCAGGTTGCCGACCAGACAAGAATTAAGTTTATACACAATTTATTTATTTATTTAATATATAATTTCCTTTCTATTACATTTATGAAGTCTGAATTTTATTTAACTCCGAAGTTTTATTTTTTTGTTGAATTTAATACACACTTTTGAGTCGTTATGAAAGTAGTTTCTATTTATAAATTTAAAGGCTTTTAAACTTTCTTTGTTTCACGCCGTGATAATCGGAGAGAAGGCAGGTAAATTATTGTTTCTTGAAGCTAGGAATAATACTGCTGTATTTGTGACAGTAATGACTCAACTGACTCTAGTATAA
>PNEQ01014453.1:0-14432 GCA_003012365.1 Medauroidea extradentata
TGTATTATTAATTATTAATAAAACTTACTTCTATGCAATCATTGACACTAATAAATTTCAATTAAAATGTAAACAATTAATATGAATATTAGTACGGCAGGAATGCGTTTTGCTATCAGATAGTATAGGGAGCTAGGTGTATTCTTACCTTAGAGTTAAGGCAATCATTTCCTTTGGTTGTATACAGTTTCGCATCACCATATTTTGTTTCTGCAACGTATCCTTCAATTTAGTGTAGAGCTCTTCAAAGGAATCAACACACATTCTAAACTAATTGAAAAATTTCGTTCCATCACTTTTTAGTTCCTCGAAAAGATTTCTAAAAGCCCCGTATTCATCACAACTTAAGAGTAGTGGATGAACCCAAACTTTCCGATCACGTCGCTTTTTCCGCCTTCTATGATGCAACAGCAGAGCGATTAGAGGTCTGCGGTCCATGGCTTGTTCGAACCAACTAACTGGCAAATACTGCTACCTCGAGTCAACCGAACGGAGAAAACCGTATTATACCTGATTATATTTTTGCCTTTCGGTTACCGCACGGAATTAACCGTACGGTAGAAATCGTATCGTGTGAAGCCAGCCTTACACCAACCTGTCCGAACCCTTCCTACACCATGCAACTCCCTACACAATCTCCAAGTGAGCTTACAAAATACGGCCGACGTCACGAGCACAGACTGTCTCTCCTGCTCCGTTCTCCACCACGCCCATTGAATCTTCTCACTGGTGTTTCCGCGTCCACTCTTTCCCTTAGGTGGCAGTGAAACCCTCCCAATCCTAGCTATAGGCCTACAGTTGTTACCAGTGTTTTAACTCTTCCACTGTCTTTCACTCCATCTCATTTCCTCCAATACAGATGACTTATCTTATTATCATGAATCTACTGAAAAGGCATGACTTGCCATTATGGTCAGTAGTTAATAAGGAAATTGAAAAGACAAACATTATTTTAAAAAATATTTGCAAACATGTTAGGAATGTCACCATTTAAGTGTCTTAGAGAGAAGTGTATTCACAGGTCATGGGCAACACCTTAATTATATTATTAAGGAAAGGACATTATAATTACAGCAACATGTAAACTCATCATGTCTCAAAAAGTGACAAATGTCATATCATTAGGCAATAATTCGGAAAACTGAGCAGCTTGTCTGATATACAGTTGGGGCCTGTAAATCAGACAAACATAGTTTTTACAGATACATTATAAAAATCCTCTAATTACTTAGTTATACATAATCACTTTCGAAGCAAACTCGACGTTAGCAGGGTTTGCGCACACAAAGCAACTTTGCGGCGGTGCTACATATCCCCTGCCACTTATTGTTTGGCTGAAGTTCACCAAGTAATCAAGAATATTGTGTCTTATTGGTGCTTCAGTTAGGGCGGTCGGACTCAAATCCCGCCCACTTCCCTCCCACTAAGATAAACAATTTATCTAAACGTATTTTTATCAATTTATGAAATGCTTCCTTCGCTCTCAAATTTAAGAAAAGGCTCCAGCAATCTTTATTTTCTTTATAATGTTAACAATGGAAAAAAGTGGGCGGAGTTTGAGTCCGACCGCTCGGATTACAGCGCCAAAAAGTACAACATTCTCGGTAACCTAACGAACTACAGCCAAACAGCAAGGGTGTCAAGCAAAATAAATACAGTGGTAGATAGGCGAGTGTCCAGACCACGGCTGTAGAAGAACAGGTCTGGACTCTTGCCTGGAAACTTGACCCCCTTGTTGTTTGGCTGCAGTTTACCTAGTTACCGAGAACGTTGTACATTCTTGGCACTGTAACCCGGACGGTCAGGCCCAAACTCCGCCCACTTCCCTCCCACTAAGGGTGGATTGCAGAGTCATGTGAGGAATACCTTGAGGTAAAGGTGAAACTAAGATATCTCAACTTGAAGTGAAGTGTTACCACAATATTTGCGAGAAAAATAATTTCTCTTAGTGCATCGATATTGCAGAATCTACAGTAATTTCACGCTTTTGAAGAAAGCAGAGTAGTCGGGTTGTTATTGGCTGGAATTAAGAATGAACATATTTGTTATGAACCAGAATTACTTAAGATTCTTTTCTGTGTGTGTTATTGGCACTTATTACATAATTCTTAAGTTTTTGATTGTGAACTAAGCTTTATGGGAGGTCTGAGGACACCTTAAGAAATTCTTAGTTTTTCCTTAGATTTCACTCACTTTTTGTCTCTGCAATGAATATTTCTCACAGTTCACTCAGAGAGGCGTTAGATTTTTCTCAATATGACTGTGCAATCGGCCCTAAGATAAACAATGTATCAAAACATATTTTTTATCAATTTATGAAATACTTCCTTTGCTCACAATTTTAAATCGTGGCTCCAGAAATCTTTGTTTACTTTATAATGTGAACAATGGAAATAAGTGGACCGAGTTTGAGTCCGACCGCCCGGATTACAGTGCCAAAAGTACAACATTCTTGGTAATCTACGAACTACAGACAGACAAGGGGGTCAAGCAAAATACATTGGTAGATAGGCGAGTGTCCAACCGTGGTCCAGACCTGCCATTTCAGGTCTGAGCGGATTTTTTTTTTTTTCGGTGGCCCAAGGGGCGCACCCGAGCGGATTTGGGCCACCTTCCGTTATTCACTGATTTCACTGACAGTTTGCCAGTGTCCTTGAACAATAAGGGAACAGCGTCAGTAATCAGCAAAATATTCGCCGTCAGTAAATAGATATCGGAACATTAAATCAGTAAACATTACTGCAATGTACGTTTCCTAGCAACTACATCTCTGGCATATCTGTGATTTCATTCTTGGGATAAACTATCATGTTTATTTTGTTAGTTGTGTAAATTGTATTTACTTTAAAAATAAAGTCTGTATATTTTTAGCATATTGATACATCTAGCACGACATACGACCTATATTTTCTTCTTAATTTTTTCACGACGCAGCTTAAACATTGTGTGTATTTAAGGTTTGGGAAGCTGTATCCATCATTTAGTCTTTGCAAACTGCACGACGAATGCTTCTGTAACTATAAACATACGTTAAATAAACGTATATAAATTAATAGATGCCCACTTTGGCCCTTATATCTGAAAAAAGACTCCTTGTCCTACCATTAGATAACTTCAACTTTTGAATTTCCGCCAAAAATATTGGTGTACTGACAACACTGATGCTCTGAAGGCCAGTAAAATCGGTAATCTCAGTAAACGGATGTAGCCTCGCACAGGGTATCGTAATCAACCGACCATCAGTGACTATCAGTGCCGTCAGCAATATCGGAACTAGAGGTGTGTAGGTCCGGATATTTTTCGGACCTGGTTCCGAAACCACATCCAGCTGTTCGGAACCGTTTCCTGGTACTGGTTCCGGCGGACCCATTGGGTCCGGCCGTCTGGCTGCGCGCTAGACAGATCATGGTGCTGCTCTCATTAATTCAAAAGAAAATTGAAACTTGTTGCGTACTGACCATAAAATGAAACTATTAGCAACCTTATTTTATGCTGATTCCCGGCACTTTCACCCATCCCAAAACATAATGTTTTGCAGTTTGTCAGAGCCGGGTGAAAAATTAAAATTGGTTGAAATATATAGGTACGTTCGCATGCATGCAATAGTAAGTTAATACTGTTATAACTGCACAAGTCCTGTTCCAGTGGAGAAACTGGTATTGCTATAATTTGCGTATGAAAAAAAAATATTGCAGGATGTAACACATAACTTTTAAAGATCATGTAACGGTAAAACAGATAAATAATGAAGGGTGTCGGAACTGTTTACAACAGTGCAGTTTCAGGCACGGAAACGGAGTTGGAACTGGTTGAAACAGTGCAAAATTCGCTGGGCAAACACGTACATAGCTAATGAGTCCGACATGTGGACTCCATCCAATATCTGCAATGCACAACAGGGCGAATGGCCCGAATTTTTAAAACTACTTTTTCCGATTACAATTAGGCTGTAGGCCACCAGTACATACATTTTCAAACAGATTTAAGTAAATAGGTTAAATGCCACCATCAAAAATAAGTGTAGTGCGGAATCACTTTACAGTCCTGAGCAAAAATTTGAATTGACATATATTACTATAGTAGAAGGAAAATGCCGATCCGGGCACAGCGGCTGAGGTTGTGAGGTTGACCTTGACCTTTGACCTCGACCATTGACCCCTGTAATCCAACACCCCTGATGCCATCTTGGATGATGTCACGGCCGCCTTATTGTTTCCAACCGCCATCTTGTTTTCGGCACCCATATTGTTTCCAGACTCCATCTTGGATGACGTCAATTCCAAAAAATCAAAAAAATTAAAAATTTTGCAATCTTGTTTTCTATTCCCATCGAAAAGGTTTCTTCCGAGTCTTCCGAAAAAATTTTGATTTCGCATTCCGTCCTAACCCCACATGAATTAAAAAAATAAATTTAATAAAAATAAAATCTTTTTAAATAAAAACTTATTTTATATAACAATTATTTAGTTAAAAAATACATCGGGTATGATCGGCCAAGCTCGTTAACCTTCGGCAATCGGCCATGCTCGGCAACCTTCGGCTCGACATTGTAGATATTGCTAATGCTGCCATATTGGAGTAATAGATTATTTAATTCAAGTGTTGTACTATATGTAAGGTTCACATGCTATGCAGTATATGTGTAAACATAACCCCTAATATTTTTAATAACTAAACATGTAAAATCAATCGATATTATTTATTACTTAATTTCTTGCGCACAATACCCGATCGATTATCAATCAATTCAAACAATTAATAATTTTCGATTCAATCGATCAATTATCCTACATTCTCAAAACTATACCCGATCGATTTCCGATAAATTCAGTAATTAATTATGATACTTACTTGCACATCTCCCAGACATGACGGACAGCATCCGACTTCTTCAGCATCCAGCAGGGAACTGACTATAGTTTAGTATAACCATGCAGTTATCTACAGTACCTTCCCCTCTCCCCTCCTCCCCCTTACATTCATTGGCACACCTGCCCCAGCTTCTCTTCCTGCATCACATGACCTTGAACTGTCATTGCACTTCCCCCTCCTTTCCCCTTCTCCACAACAAAACTGCTGCACGTGTTTGAACCTGTCCTAGCTCACTTCCCCTTCTTTCCCCTCTCCATCACCAGAGCTGCTGTACCTGTTTGAACCTGCCCCAGCTCACTTTCCCCCTCCTTCCATTCTTCCCCTCCATTACTGCTGCATCTGTCAGAACCTGTCCCAGCATCTCTTCATGCATCACATGACCTTGAAGTGTCATTGCACTTCCCCCTCCTTTCCCCTCTCCATCACCAGAGCTGCTGTACCTGTTTGAACCTGTCCCAGCTTACTTCCCCCCTCCTTCCCATCTTCTCCATCATTACTGCTGCACCTGTCAGAACCTGTCCCAGCATCTCTTCATGCATCACATGACCTAGAACTGTCATTGCACTTCCCCCTGCTATCCCCTCTTCTACACCATTACTGCTGCAATTGTCAGAACCTGTCCCAGCTTCTCTTCCTACATCACATGATCTTGAACTGATATTGCACTTCCCCCTCCTTTCCCCTCTCCATCAACAGAACTGCTGCACGTGTTTGAACCTGTGACAGCTCACTTCCCCCCTCCTTTTCTTCCCCTCCATTACTGCTGCATCTGTCAGAACCTGTCACAGCTTCTCTTCCTGCATCACATGACCTTGAACTGTCATTGCACCTCCCCCTCCTTTCACCTCTCCATCATTGTCATTCATGTCACAACCTGTCCCAGTTTCTCTTTCTGCATATACTGGAGTATAAATAGCTACTTGAGCCCTGTGTTTATCATGTTGCTGCCCATCATCGTCACCTACTGCAGTTCTCCTCATGTTTTAGTTAGATTTTTATCATTAAGTCTGCTCAGATGTTTTCATGATGTTCCACTGATGGCTCAAATTACTTTTTAAACCTGTGTATACCTTTTTAGTATCCTTTCAATTATTTGGTTTTACAGATTTACATGTACCAGACTTCTGAAAATGTATACATATTTTTTCCCCTGTACCTATTTTGCGAGTCTATTTCACATGTTTTTGTTTAATTTCCTAACATTTATACAGTTACTCGGCATGGTAATAATAAGCCTTGAATAGTTTCGCAATGTAGTCTTGGTGGAGTCTCGTGACTTCTGCAGTAGTCTTATAGTAGCTGCTAGTAGTGTACCACACGTCTCTTCTTTGCAGTCCACTAGCAATGTAGGTGTTGCATTAGTTACTAGACTTTGCCAGATTATTATGTCGTTTCAGCTTTTTGTACGGACTTTTTCGCTGTAGCCAGGTTGTAAGTCACAGTCGGGAGAGAAAAAATTTTCAATACATTAATAACATTCAGTACATTTGTTAGGGAAATAGTATGCTACAGTGACAAATTTAATATAAATAGTCTAACGAACACGACTTAACTTTTAGTCAGCATATCCATATGGTAGAGAGTTTAATACATCTTAGCACACACATAGTTTGTCGTCTAGCCAAATAAGCGTCAGTTTCTTGCTACACTTGGAATATAGCTACTTTTTCCATGATCTTATACTATGTACAGTTACTTGCATAACGTTCTCTCTCTGTTCAAAGCTCTGATGTAGTCGTGGAAGGTAATTTTCTTTTTGATCACAAATTTCTGAATTCCTTTAACCTTTTTCTATACACTCTCGTAGAAACCTCTGTAGGCATACATCTTCGCTCTCAGTCCTACAAACTCAGTCATAGGCACACCGTTACATTTGTCTTTGAATTTGCCTATAACCTTTTTGTTTTTAGGCGAGTAGCATGGATGGGCCGAAGTATCAAATTCGTTCTGCATAATTAAAATCGAAGTTGTTCTAGTACTAGATTTCACTGAGTACACGAGAATATAATGTAGGTAGCTCTAAGCACACACACAAGAGCGCAATGTAGTTGTCTGACCTTTTAAAAGGCAAGAGAGAAGCTACATGGTGCAATGTCACATGACACTGCCTTCATGATTTTCTGAATCCTGCATGGTGTCGGTAACATCCGCCCACGTGCATACTGCTGTGCTGTGCGAGACGTCAGTGTAGGAAGCGCAGGGCAAGCACTCTCGCATGTCGCTGTCGCATGGAGCAACCTGACTCGACTCTGGACTCTGCTTGCACACCTGTGCGGTGTCTGTTAACATCCGGCCTCGCTGCTGGACTGAGTCTGGGAAGTACACAGCCGTCCATTTCTCCAAGGCACAGTCTATGTATGTATCCGATGTATGCAAAGAAAAACACTGCTCTGACGAGAACAATCGCAAAGCCTATTATATGTACTACCACGCCCTACCTCGCTGCAGCACAGTGCCAGACACTTCCTACCCTCCTATTACATTTTAAGTCTTAAGAAAAATTATGTCACTACTACCATGATAGCTCAGTGGTAGCATGTTTTTAATTTAATTTAATGGTCCAGGGTTCGAATATCTGTCAGGGCACGATTGTTGTTTATCGGAAATACAATTTTTTGCTGAATTCAAAGCGCGCACATACAAGACTTCTACCAGTACGAAATTACAGTCTCATACTTGCAGACTCTACAGCTATCAATATAATTGTATTATATGTGTTAAAATAAGGTGGCACGAGAGTTGCATGCGCGGACTTGTAATATGGAGATAGTGGGTTCAAATTCCAGTACGTTCACACCAATATTTTGTTTACCAAATTTGTTACGAAATCACTCAAGAACATTGCTTTACATGACTTCTGAATATGTGTAATTGCTTTCTTGTTTTCCTGTTTGCTTTTTTGTTTGAGTGATTTGTTCCATCCTTGATCACATCGAGATGGACAAAGCGTAAAAAAACCACACATCTACTGTATAACCTATCTACTTATAATCATTTATTCATAATATATAAGTCGACTAAACATACTTAAACTCATGTCCACTGCTTGACGCATAGACACAAACACTCTCTTAGCTGCACACAGAACTATGTACATACATTCCGAACACATCACCGGAAGCACAACACATAGCACATCACATGTCTCAGTGAGCGACACCACATGCATTTCCCTTTCGGACTAAAACTAGTGTTTTCTCAAACTTAACAAGAAAACTACTTGCTATAGTATTATAGCTACACATAAAATAGTAGACGCGTTTCTATATTATTCCATGCTTTTAAATTCATATTGCAGATATATATACGTGGCGCGGAAACAGTAAACAGGCATAGATATAGATTGTTAACCCTGTAGTTAGTTTTTATCACTGGATGCTCCCGTCCAATATAGACTTTCACTTTTCATCTACAACAGACATCATACACGATGGGCAACATGAATGTAAAATACATTATACTGTATTGTACTAATAAGAGGGAACTAAAATTGTTTACGTGTAAAGCTTTTTCTCCATTCACTTTCATACACAGCATGTAAATTAGAAATTAATTTGAATATTTCATACCTTCAAGAGTTTCTTCCATACCCATTCCAGCTCTAATACGTCTTGATTTCCTTTAAAGTTCATATCTCAGTCCGACTTGAACCCAACCATTCTAAATCATATCAATTCTTCCAGCGATAATGTAATTGATGTTGAGCACCGACCAAAATCTCTCCCTTACCCTAATGTTTCCATAAATAAAGAAAATATACAAACCTTATTACATTAATTAACACGACATCTAACTTATATACAGAACTAGCATTTCTACATTACTCGTCTTTACTATAAATGCCCCCCCTTCTTCCTACCCTACACACACTTATCATAGTCGGACACATAACCTAACTATGAAGTAATTAATTACATTAGTCCGCGTAGGGACAAAATATTATAGTTCTTCCAAAAACATTGAAAGATTCAATCAGTAATTTTTATTCAAATACTACAGCTATTCATTTTTTACTTTACGGTCCATCATTAACATACCATCCAAAATTACATCTGTTCATAAAAAGAACATTTAAAATGATGAACCTAAAGTTTGCTAAAACATTGAATACAGGTAAGCATCCATCGAACCCAGGTTCAGTAGGGCGAGAGATGTCGGTACACTAACAGCTGCTAATGGCAAGTTACACCACATGCAAAGCTACACAGTGATTCGCAATGGCGGATATCATTCTTTATGTAACATAGCGAGCTGAATTTGACTACCAAATATAAAAACTAGAATTTCTTTGCTACCTTCCGTATTTGTCAGGTCTGTTTGTACCTCGGAGAGAAGTTTCGTGCAGAGTATTGTTTTACAAAACTAATCTTTGCCAAGTATATTCTGTTAGGAGTCCATTTGTACGAGTCACCTTGTAAGAGTTACAGCCAAGTTACCTCAGATCTTTCCATCTCACTCTTCACAGATATCATTTCAGTCGAACTTTAAGCTCACTAATCAAAAGAAATTAAAAACTTACATGTACTTATTGATACTATGTTTAACCTACACATATGACGAGTCCTTCAGTAACAACACATCAACTATAAATGCAACACTTTTTTCTCCCCTATACATACCTAATCAAGTCAAACATTAGCTTAAATAACTAAAATTACAAGTTTACAAATACCTGGTAATATCAATGTTAATGTAAAAACTGACTATGTCACCACTTTCTATTTACCTGATATCGCACACATTTTTTAATTTTTCCGATATTTTCTGCGAACATAATAAGACCTACCGTTAACGAAACCCTTTAGAGCTGATCACTACAGATAAATCTATACCATACAGAACTGATCCATACATAACAGAGTTAAATTTTCATCTATTCTAATTGACCATATACAAAAAATACATAAAACTACCAAATATGAGTTACTCGTAACACATTTCAGGAACATATCTAAAATTAATAAAATTATTGATTATCTCATACGTCATAAAATATTTCACTTCTGCGATGTCGTTTCTTAATCTCAAGCTCAGCTCTTTTGCTTTTAACTTACCCTTCTCTTTTATATTAATATTCTTATTCATATTTTTTATTGTCTCCATATTCACCTTCCACACTAGTTCTGAATTTGAACATTGATAAAATAAAATACGAAGCGTCAAAGAACACTTCCATAAAAGATTTACCACTCCAAATGTTGTCGAACTAACATAACTTCCGGGCAGTTATTAGTACACTTAGCCGCAATACCTATCTATAGCATCGTCTTCAGTCTTTTCTGTAACCATCTAGCCCTACCAGTCAAATATTACATACTATCTATCCTACAGTAAAGTGCTACCTAGCACCACTCAATCCATAGCCCAGCGTCACTTGTAATATTCTATTTACAAACTACCTACTAAATTATCAAGTTAGATCAAACCTACAATCAACTTATCATTTTATATTTGTATGCATCAACATAAAACCATACATCCGAAAGAACAATATCTTCCACACGAATCATACCTTACAATATTATCTCAGCATTCATTAACCAACCGAGGCAGATCACATAGTAAACTATTCAATACTGTACGTTCTGTCAATATCAACAGATATTTCCAAATAATATACAAACTGCACTATTCAATCATATAACTTAATACTACCAAAATCCGTCCCTGGTATATCAATTATCAGTAACTGAATCATGCTGTATACGTTATCATCTCCAGTACATACAAGCCAGACAAAACATAGCTGATATTAATTCTTCGCTAAACTTTTTTAAGACTTACAAACCTACAGGTCGTTCTCATCCATCAAACAAAACCAATTATCATCTAGACAAACGTACCTTCTTTACTTACTTCACCAGACATACTACTCAGTCAGGTAATACACACAAGACACCATTGGAACATACTATTGAAACACATGTAAAAAACCAATTAAAATTTTCTTCAAACCAATCTCCATGAAAAATTTGACCATTAATTTCCGAAGTCATATAATTACTATGAACGTAACTACTTTTGTACCTGAATTCCCTTCACGACTAGACAAACCTGCTAAACATATATGTGTGTTTGTTTGTGTGTGTGTGTGTGTGTGTGTGTGTGTGTGTGTGTGTGTGTGTGTGTGTGTGTGTGTGTGTGTGTGTATATATATATATATATATATATATATATATATATATATATATATATATATAAAAACTAGGTTTTTTAATAACGGTCATGATCATGTTCCATAATACTAAACATTACGCGACTTAGATTCATTAGACTCTAATTAAAATCTGATGCTGACAAAGCACTAGATAATATTGTAACACACATATAATATATTCTTAAAGGTCTGGTCAGTCACTTATGTCAGTTAAGCTACACAAATAATTTTTGGTCCTGCACATCAACATTATCTCCTTTTGTAACCCTACTGAGACACTATATTATTCATAAATACTCAGATAATATCTAATTATACATACCATGCTAAAATGTTATAGCATACATTATAAAAAGAAATTAATTTTATTAATTAAATTTAATGTTTTCGTAAATATACTAGTATATGCACTGTACTATACATATATTCAATTAGAACAATACCTAGATGTTCAATACTAATCTTCAAAGATAATACTTTCTAACTACAATATCATTTGTTCTGTACCTATCTTAGCTCAGCCATACAAACTTTTAATATACTCACACAGAAGTATCATGTAATCTCCAATAAAACAAAACATTGAGTTCATCAATTTATACCATCTTATTCCCTTGACAGCTAACATGCAATCAAGTTAGTGCTAATTCTTAATATTTCATAAAATATAGCAATCATATTGTACCGGTAGTACAGTACTCCAGACCGAACAAACCTTATGATGGCCAGAAAATTCTGTACTAAATTCATTCTCCTTTACAGAATAGGTATAAATCAAGCACAATATTTTGTTGATTATAATTTACGACAAGACTTCATTCGTTTATCTGAGTTGTCACCTTTGTTAGCGAGTAGGAAGCTTCCTAAATAACTACATCTTGTAAGATAGTCTCCAGTATGGTGTTCTGTGACGAAAGTTATCTGCGCCATTTCATTTCACAACTATGCAGAATTAATTAGTTTTCAGCATACTTACAACATGATTATGCACTCCCAAATAAACTTTGTGTTCATCTGTCATTTATACTTTAGTGAAAGTTATTTTAGGTACAATTACTGTACCTGTATTCATAATATTTGTCACTGGCAAAACACGGAAGACTTATCGTAAGAACCAACTCCAAGACCAAGAAGAAGAATAAAAATCATCAACTATTTACCACTTCCTTTGTCAAACCTAAAGCTTCTACACAATAAATTTTGAAACATTAATTTTAATAAATCAGTTTCATCCATATTTATCACCATAATTTTCGTAATTAGAACAATCAAAACAGAGTCACACGTTACCTACAAACACTTCATGCTTGGTATGTTTGTATTTAAGTAATAATTCCTTCACGTACAGCATAGTCTTATGCGAAAGAGTTTTTATTTATACATAGCTCAACTAAACCTTACTGAAATAAAATGCCATCTTACTTTTTCTTCTACATAAAACACTCTAGTGCCAACACTTTTGTCCAGAGTAATTAAATGTTATACGGGAAAATAAATGATCAACCCAGGAGTCTATTGACTAATAAATTTTCAAATTTATTTCAGTAATGAAGAAATCACACAAAATAATCGTATCTCAATAAACGTATTGTATAGTCACAAAAATTAAGAAACCATGTTGTAGCGTCTTTTGAAGTACAGTTTCTGACGAACATTTAATCCTTGTTTATTGACGTATACTGCACTACAGTTGTCACATGAGTAAGTCTTGCAGGCAGTACCGAACTTGCAGTTGCTATCTTCACATATGCGTACATCGCAGATTCGAGAGAACAGCTTACAGCAGTACCTGCATTCACAACACGATGAGTGACAACCCTTTCCTTTACATGTTTTGCTGTGTCTAGTCAAGTTATCATTGCGAGTAAACACTTCATCGCAGTTATCACACGTTTAAATCTGGTACGTTATACTAAACATACAGTGACTTTGTTCATGGTGATGAGCATTAGAGTGTGTACTAAAAGTATTCCCGCAGTAGCAACACTGTTTCGGCAAAGTAAGCACCCGATTTCCAGAGAACACTCCTAGCTGAATGGTAGCTGCTGATACTGATGATAAGTCTTCAATATCTATAACCATATTCTTATATTTACAGTTTTACACAAAAAGTATCTATAAATGAATATGTCTATCTACTTTCCAGCATGTCTATTGACTAACCGAGAACCTTTTGACACAGACAGTGCTTAAATACCACCAAACATTCTATGCTAGCTACTTCGACGAATCTCATGTACCAAGCTAGAAGCTGGACAGCAAATATGCTGATGTCGTTAAAAGCACGGGGATAGGCTGTAATCATAACCTAATTCTGCTAGTCGTCGTTAGGGGGTCGTGGTGGTTGAATGGTCAGACCATTCGTCACCCTAGATTTTCGCATGCATGTATCGTGTCGGACGAAGAAGTTGGTTGGTGGGTTTTCTCGGAGATCTCCTGTTTTCTCCGTCCATTCATTCCAATGCTGCTCAGTACATCATGTCTCACTTCACCAGTGCTAAAAGACCTCGATGTTGAGCGCCGACCAAATGCTTTCACTAGTCACCGTTCAGGATGAGAAGTCATCTTTTCTTGGTCAATATTATGACACACCAACATACAGTACTGTAAGATTACATTTTCTTTATTGGACGAGTTAACTTAAATTCCATTGAAATACAGCATCATCCAGAGTGAGCTACGTCTTGTAAGCTGTTATAACTCACATAAGCAAAACACTATTCATGGAGCGCAGTCGTGTATAGCAGTATCCTACTGTAGACAAGTTGATATCGTATCACATAAACTGTTCTGCGAACATAATGAAGGCTAGTCAGTTTGTACGGTTACGAGAGCTAGGTTTCGGTTGTAGAAAGCTGCTGATGGTTTGAGTTGTTTAATTATCACTAATCATTTCCATAAAAAACTAGTCTGCCAGAGTTAAGAATTTTTCGTAAGTCCATTTCGATACTCAGTACCATATTGTTACCATGGTAGTCAGTAAAACGCTCAGTGTATGGTGCGAGGAAACATTTATTGTTATTAGTTCAGCCTCGAGCACCCATATCATTTTATATGCTCGTAGGTTCTATCAACATAATGTCATCAGAGTTGGGTTTGTGCTAACCTAAAATAAGCAGGTAAAACTACTCTCAGCTCAATTTCACAAGTGAACACTAATAAGTTACAAAGTGATAAAAACTATCTCTCTTGTTACATTCCAAAAGAAGTACACTTAATAACAGCGATTGTCCTAGTAGCTCAGTTTGGAATTTGACCTAATTTGTGATGGGTTCGAAACCCTGCCAGGACTATATTATTTTCTCATTTTCGTTCGTGCTTAATCAACTAATCTTCAGTATATTTATATACATGAAGGAAAGTTTCCAACTAGCAGATTTTTTTTTCATCAGACAAAAAAAAC
>PNEQ01014454.1:0-19952 GCA_003012365.1 Medauroidea extradentata
TCTATCGCGGTCTTTCATATTACTATTATGTCTTCTCCCTCCCTTCTTCTCCTAACCGCCCGTGTTAGTGCAAGTGAACAAGGCGTCTATCGCGGTCTTTCATATTACTATTATGTCTTCTCCCTCCCTTCTTCTCCTAACCGCCCGTGTTAGTGCAAGTGAACAAGGCATCTATCGCGGTCTTTCATATTACTATTATGTCTTCTCCCTCCCTTCTTCTCCTAACCGCCCGTGTTATTGCAAGTGAACAAGTGATCTATCGTGGTCTTTCATATTACTATTATGTCTTCTCTCTCCCTTCTTCTCTTCTCCTAACCGTCCGTGTTAGTGCAAGTGAACTATGCCTCTATCGCTGTCTTTCATATTACTATTATGTTTTCTATGTGTAACTAGTTATAAACGACACATGCTTGACTCCTTCATAAATAAAATTGTAGAACAAATACTTTAAATAAACAGCATTAGTTTCTCAACAATCTGTGCAAATTAGACTTGACGAAAAATCGTTTCGTACACATTACTAGATTAAGAAGATGTATTTTAGTTCACTCTGTGTTTTACTATAAATAACATTTTCCTTTTGTAATTATTTATATTTTTCGTATCACCTCGGTGGAATATTGTCAAGAAATAATCTTTCATAGTACCTTAAAAATTGGCCGCTAATCTTTACACTTAAATCAGGTTTTTTTAAAAATCAGTAATGACATGTTTCCTCTGAACACTAACACAGTTATTAGTTAAGCCCAGTCAATTATGACTCAAGTAATTTTCACCACTTATGAACCTGAATTCTTAACAATTTAGGAAGTAACTTGACTGTGCGAAAGTGATGTTAGAATAATGGAATAGTAAATGATAAAAATCTATTATAGGGTTACTGTAACGGCGAAATCCTTAGTTAACTTCTTAATAGTTACAGGAGCGTAACCTTAAACATTTGTAAAATTGTGTATATTTGTAAGATTGAAATGCTAGTCATGGCTACAACTGTCAGCGAATTACTCAATTATTAACTTTGGAGCTTTTTTGACAAGCTCGATAGTAAATATATGGCAATAGAGTCAGTTGCAGAAGGTTATCGTGTGGGAATAAGTGTGTTAATTGTTCTTACATACTAATACTGGCGAGATAACTGCAGAAGTGCTCAGGTAGGACATGTGTAAAGCCTGCAGTAAAATGCCTACTCTCAGGGATAGACAGGGTGTGAGATGGGAGGGGTGGAGCACGAGGTAGTGTGTTATCGTGCCGAGCTAGCTATCCGCGCGCTCGCTATAATTACGAGTTCACTGCACAAATTATCTGCACTGCGAGGCAAACAATTAATGTCGAACGAAGCGGAAAATTAAATGGCGCGCAAAATAAACCGGCATCAACTACAATAAAACCACTTTCCCTCTTCATCAGGATAATACTTCTATAGGTTAATTATTTCCTGTAATTCTCAAATACGCTATTACAAAAATGTTACTGCCCAGACATTATTAATAAAAATATTTTTACTTTGCTTACATGGTTAGTTACTATCAACGTGTTATAAATCGTACCGTAATAATTTAACTTTACAGAATATTTCTCTAAAGGTACTTTGTTACATACTGACATTTATTGGTAGACTTGATCATTGGACTCCTGGGGGGAGGGCAGAGTTCTGGAATATTAAGACGTTACAACAAAAATTACTTGCAAGGCTAGATATTTCTAACAGCTCATAACACGATTGTCCAACTTAATTTCATAAAATATGCTACAATAAGTTCGTCTTGAAATAACAGAGTAACTCTAAGTTTTCGTAAAAATACAATATATTCACAAAAATTTGGTAAATTTATCTACATTATTCTTGCTGTCAATTGAAGTATTTCAGAAATACTTTTTCTTTTCTTACCAGAAAAATTATGGATCTTTGTTGTGCAAACGACTAGAACTAATTCAACGACTTTTACTAACTGTTGTGGAAATCCAGTTGTTAGAGTACATTGTTAGAAGTTTTACTTACTGATCACTTTAAACCAGTTTAATAAACATCAGCGCTGTAGCTCACGCAGACAGGTGGCAACTCAGCTCGTCTCATAAAAAAAAGAAATTTAAAGAAAAAATATAAACGAATAAAAATGAAATGTATTTTTATGGTAATATGCCACATAATGACGTATTAAAGTAAATTGTTTACAAAATAAACATCAAGACCCAAATGTCAACAAAATTGTTTCTCGTCTAAGATCAAAATCACGATTTATTTTATATCGCATTGCATGATCTGCCAATTTTGCTGACAATGTTGTTCAACAAACATGGATGTTTTAACCAGGAGTTTAAAATATCGGCACTTTTTGTTACATTGAGATATTTTCTTTATCAGGTATTATTCAGTATTATCTTTTTTTGTACTTTTCAGTTTATTTTGCCATGAGAAGAATAACATATTTCCTCGTTTAGTGAAGACAGGTAATGAATGGCGAAAAGCTTGGGTTACATGTGTATAGAAATATATAGGATGTCCCAGGAGGAAAGGGCAGTGTTCTGGGAGATGATAGCAGTACTGGTCATTGTGATAAACAATGTTCGTATGAACACGGATCAAATGGAACAGCTATAGAGATAGCTCCTTTTGAATGTAAAGACTGGTGAGCTATAAAAATTACTTAATTGTTTTATTTTCAGTTATGTTCCTCGTTTCAGCTACAAGGAAATGCAGATACATAATGAATAACACACTAATAATTTTTTTCTTTTTTTTTCAGCTGTAATAACAAGATTACAATACACAACCATTTTGTTTTTTGTTTTGTAGTTTTGAAAAATTACACATACCAAAAAATTTAAAACTACCAATAAATGTATCTGTAGTTTTATATATTTATGGTAATAATAATAACAGAACGGAAATAATTATTCATACGAAAGTTACCACAGAACAACATACATGTATTGTATGAATTTTCCCAGTGTAAATTTTAACACCAGAAATAAAATAAATTAAATAATTTTGAAATTATACCTTAAGGAAATATGGAACCATGTACCGTTTACCACAGAAAGAAATGCAATTGATAGTAACATTTAATATTAACGAATGAAAATGCCGCATGATATCTACTGCAGTTTTTTTAAGTCAAGGAATAGGGTAGTCACTTCATAAGTACGTGCGTTGTGAACTATACTTTAAAGGACCGAAACGATAGGGACGCGGGACATTGTGTAAGAACTGATCATGCTACAAATATATTTTAAAGTGTGTGTTGTTTCACTTGTTACGTAAAAGATTAAATACCGGCCTCCGTAGCAAAGTCGGTTAGGCGCCGTTCTACGGTGTCAGAGGTCCTGGGTTAAAATCCCGGCCCAGTCATGGATGTGTTGCCGCTTCACCACGATCAGAAACCACGTCTTTGAAAGGAAAACTTTCGTGGTGGCTGTTGACATTTATAAACATATCATTACATACAATATACCAAAGAAAACAGTTACAAAGAGTTACGTCGTGTTAGACCACATGGGCGACTAAATATCGCTTTCTATGTATGTAACGCAAAATTAGCACTTGCATTGTATCGGGTTCATTTGAAAATAATTTTAACATCCGTAAACCACTCGCGCAGAGATTTCCGGATAGTAAAATTGTTTTCAAATCAATTCGCGAGTATTTTTAGAAGTCCAATTACTATGGAGGACTATTATAACTTATAAATAACTATAAATATTACAGTTTTCCATTTTTGTAGATTGTGGTTTCAAGTCCTTATTTTTCTAAAAAAAAAAAAAAAAATAAAAAAACAACAACAACTATTGAATTTTTTACTCGAAAGCAAAGCATACTACCGCGTAGTGCTATATAATTAGAGAAGGTGATTTATCGCGAGAATGTTTTCTGCCAGCGTATTCTGCATATCAGTATAGCGTCCTGCGTCATGTATTGTTGGCCGACGGTTATGTGCCACGGTATAGCTGTTTACAGACGAATCACAGACGTTCAATAGTAGTGCACCGGAGCTCTCATTGGCCCAGTCAAATAGTGACTCGCCAGTAACGAAATAAAACCGTTAGACTGAATACGTTACATTCAAACCTAGCAAATAGTCAACTTTTCCCGCGATAAATCACCTTCTCTACAGGGTGTCCCTGAATAACGTTTACAACCTGCTCTAGTGTTGTAGAGGATGTTGAGACGAGTAAAATGATATAGGACACTTAGGGTCACAGAGGCTGACAAATGCCTGAAAAGTGATGCACAAGATTGTGATCTGTACTGAGGTACACATTTTGTTCTGACGTAGCAACAACGCAACCTTTGCGAAGTCTACCAGCACTTCAAGTAGACAGATTTGACAGTTTAATGGGGCCATGGTATTGAATGAGTTGTTCGCTCCCACCTAGCACCAGGTTCAATGTATGGTTCTAGGACGATGCTACTGATTAGCAAGCATTCTCGGTGACCACTTGTTCAACCCTCCACGTCATTCAAGGACTGCTCAATAATTACATAACCCATACGAATTGCGTCTGTTGAGATTTGGCCACATTTCTGAGCATTTGATATTCTGGTCTTGTAAATGATATTTTACGTGTAAATCAGAACGACGTAGTTACACTGAAATACGCATTTTATTATGCAATTAACAAAACGAACATTACCTAAGTTAATTGATATGAATACATTTCAGGAGTGTTTCCTGGGCAAAACTACATTAATAAACAAACTACACAATTCAAAGTTTTGACCATTTACTTGAATGCACAGATTACGTCTTGCAAGTTCATCACGAAGCCGTACGAAAATGCCTGGATTGGTCTGTATTTCTTGAGGAGCTGCAGTTATTCTACCGATCAGATCCATTTCCGACTCCACGGGTGTACGATAAATGAGATATTTCATGCAACCCCAGAAGAAAAAGTCTAACACTTTTAAATCTGGTGATCGCGCCGGTCAAACAGCTGGTCCACCACGTCCTATCCACCGCTGAGGGTATTGTTCATTTAAATGATTACGAATTCGCAGACCGTAATGTGCAGGCGTGCCATCATGTTGCAACCACATGTTCAATCGTACTTGTAATGGAACATCTTCAAGAAGAACGGGTAACACGTCCCGCAAAAATACATGGTAATTGTTTTGGTTTAAGTGATGCGGCAAGATGTACGGCCCAATCATGTAACTGTCCAAAATACCCGCCCACACATTGACTTTAAACTTCTCTTGACGACCGTGTTCGTAGATAGTATGTAAGTTAGCATTTGCCCAACTAACGTTATTTTTTGTGTTAAAAACACCGTCCGCAGTGAATGTTGCTTCGTCGGAATACATGACTAACGAGGGGAAATCGAGTTCTTGTTGTCATTTTTCAAGGTACCACGGGCAGTATTGGACACGTGGTTCGTAGTCTCGTGGGTTCAACTCCTGTACCTTTTGCTTGTGATATGGGTAAAGACCATGCTCGTGCCACACCCGCCAAACAGACATGCGCGACACCGAGTTGACTCGCAACACGACGCGTGCTCGTACATGGATTCACTGCAACTCTCGCTATCACTTCCTCTACAAACTGTTGTCGCACGATGCGGTGTCGTCCACCCCCTTCACGGCGCACGTCCTGTAACAGATTATTAAAGTACGAAATAACGTTGTATGTTAAATACGTTTTAATTGGGGTTTTGCGTGGTTATTTAAGGACAGCGACATGAACTTCCACAACCGATAGAATCTGAGCAAGGAATTGCCCATGGTGTTCACCCCATTATTTGCCTACGTAGAATGATCCCAGGAAAGTAAGGAAAACCAGGATATCCGGACGAGAAAGCACATTATTACATTCTTTAAATGTTTATGTCTGTGTTTTCTTACCTTTACCATCCCTGTCTCACGGATGCGATGGTCCACTGTTGCAAATAAAACATGGCTCGGTTAAGTGCGACGTGGAAAGTGTTCGGCATAAAGTCGCCTAGCCGCGCATCCATTTGAGTTTGCTGCACCGTAGCAAAGATGCATGTCTGCCACTTCATTAAATGTGTAATTCATTTCGTTTAGTTGTACAAGCACTGCGAAGACATTGACGAACTAACGTTGCCAGACAAGTGACGTTTACTACTGCAGCTTGAACTTGCTATCACACGAATACATGACAAATGGGTACGTCGGTGAATGGGGAATCTTAAGCGAACTGCGCCACTCGCTGCAACTACTCCGATTGCTAACTTCAGTACAGACCACATCTTGTGCATCACTTTTCAGGCATTTGTCAGCCTCTGTGACCCTAAGTGTCCTATATCATTTTACTCGTCTCATTGTCCTCTACAACGCTACAGCAGGTTGTAAACGTTATTCAGGGACACCCTGTATATATAATAAACGTCTCCAGAAAATCTCGTCGAATTTTGATTAGTAGTTCATATTTTATTTACGACTGAGTATTGCAGTCGTCCGCTAGGCTTCGTACCTTTCTAAGTACTCACACACAGCAATTGGAGACCCATTATGTGCTAATAAACAGCAGGTATTTATATTTAATCGAGGCCCAGGGCGGGGTAAATGTATCCAGGCGTCTTAGACCCGGAGTACCAGCGCCCCACCGCCGCCTCTTGTACATCCTTCCATGTAGGCCGTTCGGGATAAAGTGAGCACTGAATATTTGACTTTTGAAAAATATCACTAGTCGTTACTACATATAATTCAGTATTAACTATAGTTGCCTTATTACTTGTATGGTTGGCAGCGAAATTACAGGATACCGTTCCGTGTATTTTCCTATTTAAGTACAACCATTCTGAAACAAAATCAACCGAAATACTCATACTTACATACTTGTATTTTATATAATTACTGGACATTTTTAATGAAACTATACACGTACCTACAGACTGCACAATATATCACACACGCACAAACATCAAGTGACGTGTCCAGCAAGGTTAGACATTTCCTGTCGTTATCGTTACCCGCGGAAAGATACCAGTTGTCTGAAAATAGAACTTCAGCTGACTTTATCCCGAACCAACTGTACCAAACTGAGCGAGGGGCGCAACGGTAACACGTTACACTCACATTCAGGAGGTCCCTGGTTCGATCCCGGGCTCCGGCTATCCCGGTTTCTGTTTCCATGGTTTCCCGAAATCGTTCCAAGCTATTGCTGGGATGGGTTCTTAACAAAGGCCATGGCTGACTCCTCTCCCTGCTACTGTCATAGTACCAAGTTGTGTGTCACCGTCTATAGTTACCTCGCTGTCGATGAGACGTAAAGTCAAATTACCTTATCTTCCTTACCAACTAGGGCCGGTTTCACTACTATTTCATTTAACTCGGTTTAACTATAAGAGTAGTTAAAATTTAACTTCATATTTAACTGTGTTTAAGAACTTTTCGTTTCACCATGCAAATAATTCAGTTAACTAACTGGGTTTAGCTAAGCGAAATTAAGTGCTTAACTTTTGCAGAATCGTATGTATCTATAAGTCGGTGGCCAAGATTCAGCTACTAATCTATGAGTTTTTGACTCATTATCTTTGGGTTTTCTGTGCTTGTCTATGGATTTATGAACGTAAATAAATACGGAGCATGTTGAGTAAGTTGGTGTTATATCGGACGCATTCGTAATGTGTATATAATAGGTTGTTATGTGTAATACAAATTCTTATATAAATCCTTATATATTTAAGTCGTTTACACCAAGGTATTGAAGTCAATCAGATATAACGGCTAGTAGACGGCCTACATACAGGCTTGCAATTTGAGACTATATTACATTGGTTTACACAAGATTTAAATGACGGATTAATACTGGTAGGAACCTTATGTTGGATCTGCTGCTAGGCTATTGTGTCCATGCTAACATATAAATTTTATTAAAATGCTACAACAGAGCAACTGACATTTTCGTGAAAATAACCGTACTATCTCATGATGCAAACACCATATGTTGTAGTATTGAATTTAGAACACGATATTATAACCTTTTAGATAGGCGATAATGCATTAAAAAATAAACATCTTTAAAATCCTCAAAAAAGTTTCAGTTTCCACGAATCCATCGTGGTCGCCGTCAAACATTACCATTTAAAATCCTGCTAATAAAATATCGAACTAACTTTCGCACTGCCATAATACTTCAAGAAAGCTCAGTTGTAAAGGACTCTATTAGAATTAAGTAATATTTTTCAAGACTCGTCGCATACGGCCCTATAACCTCAAAATCTGCACATATGTGTTCATTTCACACCGCCATTTTGTTACACATCAAACGAGATTAAGAAGTTAAACGGCCAAGAATGGCCGTTTAAGTTTTAACTTTAGTTAGCTTGATTTAATCTAAGTTTGTGTGTGGTGGGATGCAGTTTAACTCAACTTTTAACTCGGTTTATCATGTTAAACAATTGTGGTGAAACCGGCCCTTAGTGTCTTATTCTCATTTTCAACAGCATGTCGATGACCCAGTTCAAAAGGAAAACATCTTAAAATTTCCAGTTTTGAGTAATATTAATAATAAAGATTTCCGTTTCACCGAAAAATATGTTGAAGTATTTGGTTGGTGTTAATTTGAAGCACAAGTACAGATGCAACTGCTTAAGGTGTTTAAAATATTTACAGTCTGCCTTTGCTGAAATTATCACACTTTAAATTAAAATAAATACAATTACTAGCTCTTTACTGCCAATCAGAATAAAGTACCATGTTATTAAAACAAGTGAATTTACGTGCTGTTTTTCTTTTCAACTGGATAAAGTGCACTTCTATGTCTGTGTGTTGGAGAGCCATCCTCAAAAATTAATTTCAATGAATTTTTTTTTAGTTGTTTTCCTTTTGAACTGGCCCATCGACATTATTTTTAATTATAATAATGGCATCATAATTATTTATCTTAAATCTTCACCTTCTCTCCTCGCTAAAATGTCGCTGCTGTGACCTAGTGGGCTTAGTGGTAAACCCAGCTATGACTACACGTTACAAGGGAAATGTTTAGTGTTTCAGGTGTAATATGTGGCAGTTGCTGATATTAGTGTGTCGAAAATAAACTATAATTGACGTTCTAGTGGCATTATGTCTGGTTATTTCCCTGATGTGATAGGGCCAATCAAACGTAACTGTATCATTGACAGACTTCATGTCGTGTGAATGTAGTTTGTGACTAGCAACTTTATTGTGCGTTGTCACGTGATTAGAGATGATGCAATAGCACGAAAATGTTGTAGGCTAATATACCCTTCAATACACTGTAGATCCTTGCAGCAAGTATGACTGGCTGATGTACGTGTGTCACAACATAGTTGTCTGCAGACCAATAACATCCATAAAATATTACGATAGCTGGAGTTTTATTGGTTCAGTCAAATAGGGTAGTTGCACGTACAAACTAAAGCCAGCAATCTGCTCGCAAGCTGAATGTGGGTTGAAATCTAGGAAACAGTCAAGTTTTCCCGCGATAAACCATCATCTCTAGACATGATGTCTTGACCCGCCTGTCTACAGGGAGTTGGTAGGTTCTTGGTATGAGCTTGCAGATGACAGGATTTTACGGCCCTTCAGCAACGAGGTCTACTGGCCTAGTGTTTGAGCGAGGCTCGGCATCAAGGCCACTGTTGACCGGCTCCTCTGGAGTTGTATCGCCTCTAGCTCAAGGCACTGAAGCTGCGTGCAATGGTATCGTACATCACTCAGCTGAATGACACTTTCAGTGGTGACCCAATACTTTTATGGGTAAAATCCTTTAAGTAAGTCCATTCACGTTTCTAAAGTAGTTTTACATTAATTCCGTGAGTAGTTGTTTAGATATTACGGGTTTGGAAAAAGTTATTTCAAGCAACTTTAAAAGCTCCGAAATTAATTTTCTGCTTGACGTAATGTTTCTAAATTAACTTTCCGTCATCATTTGAAGAGTATTTTCTTTTCGTATTTTGACACACTTGGCACATGTTGATTAGTTTCGTAAAAACGTATTTAAGAGCACACTGCAACTCATTTTAAGCGGGTGGCAGGTGGCACAGTAAATAGTCTATGATGGTGAAGTGAGGTAAAAGGACACATTACATCCATGGCGGAGCCGGGATTTTATCCCAGGACCTCTCGCACCGCAGACCGGAGCCTTCCTTAGCGAGCGTCCTGTGGCAGAGCTCGAGGCGGGTTTTTACTGCCCAATAACCTGCATCGAATTCTATTTGAGAGTCGATCAGCCGAGCAGGTTTTATACCTCGCTCTCAGCTCGGAGGACGAGACGAGTTATATTTATAAGCGCGAGCATGTGTGTGTGTGTGTGTGTGTGTGTGTGTGTGTGTGTGTGTGTGTGTGTGTGTGTGTGAGGTCGGGCGAGGTCAGCAGGCACACAATGGACGTTAGCGGCCGCAGACAATTACCGGGGAGGATTGGCGGCGAGTTGGCTGAAGACGTCGCTATACGCATCTCGCCATGTCCTCCTGCAGTTCTTGTGAGGACTCTGGTCGTCGTAGCACACGTTCTCATTATCATAGCAGTAATGCACGCGCCTTTGTTCACGCTGTCCGAACACTGTAACTAGGCGAGGTTGGTAACATTTAGGCTGTTCGGAGTAAAATACATTTCTGTAGAGGTTCCAGTTATTGTTATCTGAGCTTATCGTGAGTAACTTCCAAACCTAAAATTAATACATACCGATGATATAACATTGATTAAAAATCAGCAATAGCCAATTTTATCTATATATTCTTTAACATTTTTGTGCTAAATGTACATTGCTTGTTAAATGCAATTCGTTGACAAATAAATTGAAGTGAACGCGTAAAGCAAAGTTAACACAAAAATATTAAAGAACATATGCATTAAATCGGTTATAACTGAACACATTTTTATTTATACTTTTAATCAAGCAATACCGCTTGAAAACCAATGATTTGTCCATTAGGGGTAATTAAAGTCAATTTTACTATTTAACTAAGTCTAATAATTTGCGTTACACAAAAATTAGTACCACAGGATGGTTTATACAGGTTTTTGTTTTACAAAACTTTGAAAGATAAAAAAACTTTACGTCAAATGTGAGCAAAATCAAATCGACTGTCAGTATCTGTATTGTATATATATATTTTAATTCGACACAGAAATCACCGCCCCTCGTGTGGACTCGAACCACCAACTTTTCAGTTAACAGCCGAACATGCTAGCCGATTTTGCCACGGAGGCTGACGTGCAATTATTACACACTAACTTGTATTATACAATGAATTATTTTTACATTATTAACTAATTTTTCCTTTCTTAGTTTTATTAAATTAAATCATGCATTGGAAATAATAGTCGTTAAGAAATCAGCTGAGTAGTACTTTTATTCGTATTCGAGTCGAAAAACCAAGCATTTCACTACACACAAAACAATACGATATCAAATACTACGATATCCAAAATACCTGTATTAATTATTACAGTAACGTAGAAATAATCGTGTAACACAATTATTCCAATAATGTTGAACGTTACAAATCTCTTCAACCTGCAGTGCTTCCCTAGGTTTCCATGTTTCATTCATGTCTATTTGTTGTACTTAATGTGGAAATGACATCGTGCGTATGAACTATAAATATGTTTTATCACCTACCTGCTCAGATGATTGGCAGAAAAAATTATTGTCGTTGATTTGAACTTGTAAAAGGTATTTTTTTTTTTTTTTACAAAAATGAAACACTTTTCAAACTATGAGAGTGCTTGTGAGGACAAAATAAATAGTATGCTGCAAACATTAAATTCAAGACCACCAAAATCTAAAAATAAATATTACCGCTTACGGTATTATGTGGTAAAGATGTGGTAGGATAAAAACCTAATTAAAAAAAGATAAGTATTGAAAGTCTCTGCAAATTACGCAAAAAACACCTTAAATATAATTACTTACTCTTTTTTACAACTGTGCTTGGAGACAATTATAAATTTTTATGGCTAAACATCTTGCTTACCTCGCCTAGCTGCGTGAAACCACATCTTCCTCTTCGTTTAGTTTTATAGAACTGTGCTGAAAACGTTTTGTCTGATGCTTAGCGAGATTCAAATGCTTGTACATACTGGTACAATACAATATATTTGTTATTTCTCTGTACTTGACCCTTTATTTTATCATATAATTACTTAACTACTCGTATTCGCTCATCTACGCATCATTGATGTGGTAAACAAACGCGGCCGTAGAGACAGTACATTATATGACAGTGACGTCACGAAGTGAACGTACCTCGGAGCAGGCGCGTTTTGTTGAGTGTTTTAAGCCCAGTTTACACCGAAAAAATAACAGTAACAATGTTACTTACGAAATGTTAGCTACAATAATGTTATCAACCAATTCTATGCTATGGTAGACTATTTTATAGAAATGTTGATAGCAAATGTGTTATTAACATTGCTGAAAACACCAATGTTACTAAGAAAGTTGTAAAAAGGATGAACGGAAGTTAATAGCAACGTTGATGACAAACATGTCTACAACATTTCTAATAACATTTATATAGGCTGTTCACTATAAACTGAGCACTCAGCAGAACTTGTAATTAATTAAAAACATGTTATTTGGGTCAACAGATGTTAACTTTTGAGAGTGTTGAAACCTTTACACTGGTTTTTAGTTACATGGAAATTTAATATTAAAAATAGTAAAGATGGCTTCGAAACGGCTGAAAGAAAACTTTATGCACTGCTCACTTTACCGTGAACGGCCTATAGTAACATTCGTTACCAACAGCCTTAGTCTAGACCACCCTAGAATGGGTTGGGAAAATAATGTTATCAGCAGTGTTGGTGACAAAGTTATTAACACGTTTCTAAAATTCTTAGCTATTGTTGCAAGCAAATGTTTTCAACAAAATGTTTGAAACAAATGTTATTAACATTTTTTTATAAATATTAACCAAGTTAATAACAGAATGTTAGCAGAAATGTTGATAACATGATGTCAACAATTTTCAAGTATGTTCACAACATTGTAAGTAATTTTGTTAAAAACATGTGTTATAAGCAATGTTGCTGTTGGTGTAAGCTAGACTTAAAACGAAACACTTTCATTTTATCACAATTTTTCCAAAACTTACATTTGCATCGTGATACGTGGTATGTGTGTACTAAACTTTAATGGGATTGGAAATAATACTTCCTCAGGTGACACTTTATGTAAAAAATTCGTATGTAGAAATGGCAGCCATTTAGGTAATCTGAACACTACATGAACAAAATATGTAAACGAAATATTAATGTTAAAATGACAGCCATTTTTAGTAACGTGGATAGGGCACAACCGAAACATACAAACGTCAAGTCAGCTACTAAGTAGTATATACGTACTAAATGTATACAAAAGCATAAATATATTTCCTCAGCTATGTCACATCATACTAAAAATATAAAAATGGTCGTTATCTTAAAAACACAACACGACAGGAGCAAAATCATAAATGTCTAGACATCTTACTAAGTACTGTCTGTGTACCGAGTTTAATAATAAAATTCTAAAGTTTGTTTTCTTAAATATTGTGATCGACGAATGTAAAAATGGCTGTCATTATAATAACTACTGTTTTTGCACCTCTGCAATTAACATGAGCGATCTCGTTCTACAATACGCAGACATGGTATAATAACTCTTGTAAGTATTTTGTATACGAACGTGTAACGACAAATAAAAAAACCTGTAAGTCTGTTACGTATTAATGAAGGAAAAGTAACTTTTATAAAATGTAAATATACTCTACCAATACGCGACTTGTTAAACTCACTGTTGAACATAGTCGCGGTACTCAACTATCCTTAATTCTGTACTCAATTTTATCACTTAAGTCTGTTCATAAACTTCGATTGAGACGTAGAAACAGAATTCTGTAGCAAAACGTGTGTGTTGTGTACGCGCCAAAACTGTTAACTGGTCAGTTTCGGTGCGTAAAGGAAAACAATATATTTGTGATGATGTTATGTTCCATAAAGTATAAACTATATATAATGGCCGAAAACTATTTTACAGACAATACACGCTTGTTAGTGCCAAGTACGTGGACCATTACTTAAGTTTTGAAACATTCGGCGGACGTGTGCTCAGTACGAAACTTAGAATTGTATTTCTGTTCGAAGCATATTGGTGCAGACGGGAAAAATTCGTCGGTTCACTGACTTGTAGGCTAGCCTGCAAGAATATATGTAAGTATACATCAGTTACTCATTAGCTGCTCGCGGTTAAAGTAATATATAGTAGTGAATTAGTTACATTTACATTATTGGCTCAGAGGCTTCAGGAGATGTCAAATATGTCGAAGGCCAATTGCGAAAGTGACGCAAGCTCACAGTTGTTGTAATTTCAAATGGAATCGCGAATTGTTCAGGTCTCTACATATTGGCAACCCTATACTTGCGTGCATGCCATGCGTGGTCGCTGAACTGTGCACTGCGCATGTGCGTGGACTTCACCACGATGAACTATAGGACGGGTTTTACATGTCAAGTTAAGCACAGAATTCTGGCTTAAGCGAGCGTTGTACCCATTCTCACTGCCCCAGTGCTACTTGCACTGAATTAGATACGGAATTATATACTGAATTATGGCTACTGTGTACCGGGCTTCATGTTTGTTGTATTTTAAAACATTCTCACAGAACTGCCCGCCCCGTTATAATTCTGTGAGCTAAAGTTTATAATTTTTAATACGTGAAATTCGACTATAAAAGCAATTTCTTTCTAACTTAGTGTACTACATCATCACAAGTTAATGGAATAATCATTTCAAATTATTGAAAGAAATTCACGGTAGCTAAAAGTAAAAATTAATTCTGCGGCTAAGTAAATTACTTTATCAATAAAAGAAGGAGCAAAAAATATCAAGTGTTTTATAAGATAAATGTGTTCAATACGACACACTGTAATAATGAAACTCGAATCGCGGGAAGGAAACGCAAGACTTGTCCTGTTTAGTCAAGTGTTTAGTCAAGTTGCATTTAATTGCTTGATATGTTGACGTCTACGCGAGTTAAAGAATGTAATTTACGGCGCATTCTTAGGCGTCATCTAGTCTCACTGACATCTCTTTCAAACAAAATAGAATACATAGCTTTATTATTTCAAAGTTCTTTTCCTGTCACACTTACAGCATTATATGCATCGTAATTGTTTGTGGCAGCAAATACTCTCAGCGTCAATAAAAATAATGCGATATTTAAACAGTTAGAATGTTCGAGCATAAAATTAATATAATAATACATCAACAACATATCATGAACTGGTAAAAAATAATTTTTTCTTTCATAAAAAATTCGCTATCCGATTATTTACATAACAATACTCAACATATTTGTATTTTAATCCAATGAAGCCATTATTTCATTAACGAGCGTTGCTGGTACTTTATGTAAGTGAAATTCTAATAAATGTAAAACCAATGTTTCTAAATTTTTGGTTAATCAATATGCGGACAGTAATTGTTTGAGAAGTGAAATATTTGGTCAGAGACTTATTAAGAAAGTGTTTCGTGTTTTTATTTAGATTTAGAGACATTATTTTTTTATATTTTAAATTCTTACTAAAATCTTAACAAGGAGTATGTAATTGTTTGTTATTTGTGGAAATAGTATTTAGGTGTAATTCATTTCGCTCTTTAATGGTTATAGGGTTTGTATAAATTATTTTATCATTTTGAAAAGTTAGTTAATGCAGGAAGAAAGTTACGATTTCTGTCTGCTTAAGAACGCTCTTATTGCTTCCTATTTGGTGTTTCATATTTGTGTGAATATTTTTAACTGGCAACTTTTCTTTGCTTTTGAAATACTTTCTTTCATTTTTAATTTTCATAATAAATTTTTTGTTACTAACGTTTTATTTTTGCGTACAATTTTACTTAAAGCAATGCTATTTTAACTAAAAATATTATTGTAATACTGTATATTTGAAACTATTTTGTAAATGGGAACTCTATCACGAATACATTAATTGTTAGTTTAACATAATCATACAATAAGTCACTCATAGTAAGCAAGCCTCAGGCGCAGAAATCCTGTTTTCTAACGTGTTTGAAAACAAATATTATTGTAAATCTACGTGCCAAATGTATATTGTGTACAAATATTGTTGATAAGCTTTGTTACAGTTAGCAAGTCCCAACACTTAGGCCCTACAGTAATTTAACAAATGTATTTATTAAGGCTATAGAAGTAAACATTTGATAGTTGTGAAATGTTTACACCAGCTTTTAGCTGCATGGACGTTATCGCATTTAAAATAGTAAAGGCTGACAGAATGTTGTAAGAAGTGTTCAGTTTATCCTGAAAAGCGCATATTTTAACTATCTCACAAGCAGTTACGAACATGTTCTTCACAGAGACAATGCCAAGTTCCACCGTACCGAGGCTGAATCACTCAAGTAATCTTACATATTGAAAGCGTGTGAACATCAGTGATGTCACAGAGTATTATTGTGAATAGGACAATTTGCCATGTCAAGCGAAAAAAAAAAAAAAAAACGAGACACGCTTCGGGGGGCGACGCCCTAGTCATTACAACATTCTTGCAAGCCGCTGCAACTACAAAACTTCAACGCCAGAGATTGCCGGACATTTTAGTTCGTGAGGAAACATCCTGTGAGAGAAAACAAGTATTATTGTATAAATAAATAGTATTTGTAAATTTAACTATTTTATGTAATTTTTGTCTTTTAATTTTGTTGATATTCGTTGTATTTTATCCAACGTTCATGCCTATTGGTCTCTGGCATACTTTCAGTTTCGGTTTAAAAATCGTAACAGCTGGTATCTGATACATAAATTCGTAACGGCACTATTTATTTATAAAGTGAATTACTTATTGCACTGATATTAATCAACTTATATTTAAATAAGTCGTATCGTCTAAAAGGGACAATTTCGTCCGATTCTTGTATTCCCCAGTCGGGGCACGTTCTATAAAACTTTCGATCAACTAGGTTTTGGCGAGATTTTTTTTTTTTTTTGCGTAGCCTAGCGGACGGTGGCCGGCACGTGCGGATATTGTTCAGTTGATTGAAGTCCGATAAGTGCATAGTTTGGTTGTGTTTCTGGGACCTGCGACTGCAAACATTTATTTACGGTCACAGCCCATGTCGTGGCTTGAAAGTCCGTCGTTTTCACAGGTCAGCAGTTCTGCTGATGTGTCGTTATAAGCGGTTCAGTATAAAGTGAACACTAAAAAAAGCCCTGATAATGCCCTAATTTCAGCCAATTCGTATCTTTCCCGCGCGTAACGGATGCAGACGGAACTAGTTACTTTATGTTTGCGCGTGTTAAGAAAAATTGTGCAGCTAAACTTTGATAAATAAGTTTATTAATTTAAATAATACCATGTCAATTTAAGAAGATTTTGTTTCAGTATTGTTGAAGTCAAATAGGAAAACACAAGGAAGTATATTGCGTAATTTCGCTGCCATCCAATCAAGCAGTAAGGCAACTACAGTTAATGTTGAATTATATGCAGTAACGACTAGTGATACTTTTCAAAAGTTACATTTTCAGTGCTCGCTTTATCCCGAACGACCAATAGTGATGTATTTATTTAGTTTTTCCACTCAGGCAGGCGACCCAAGTTGTAGGCCTAAGTTGAGACATGTCCCAATCATGTCCGAACACCCAATGTAATGTAATTAATTAACAAAATTAGTTTCATGTCTTTTGTAGCGATAACTAAGCAGTTTAAAGGTTTATTATCATAATAGTTTTTTAAATAGACAAAATCATTTTAAATATTTATTTTAATAAAATTAAAATATCTGTAATATTACTACAATCTTGTTAAAAAGAACTTTATGAATGTTTTTTTAATTGGTTTTGTGTTTAATTCTCGTAAACGAAATCGTTTATAGAAATTTCGATGATCCATGAAGTGATCTTTGTTTATCTGTGACTGGATTCAGTTTCTTGGACGTGCTCCATTGCAAATTGAATGACTGTCAAAGAAAACTAAACAAATAAAAGAAAACCATTATATAAGCAGAGTATGCTTTAGTCAGCAAGATACATACACAACATGAAATTCCAAAATGGAATCGGGTCAAATAAAAACAAGGAACAAAAGATAATAAAAGAAAATAATAACAAATAAATAAAAAAACCAAGCAACATGCGACACAACGATGAGACGAAACAAAAAAACACAGTAGATATCAGACACAAACAGAAAAATAACAAAAAGACACAACAAATAGACGAGACAAAACGCAACAGATATCATATATATATACGGAAAAGACAAACGACCCAATGAAGAGACGAAACAAAACACAGTAGTTTTCCAGACAACCAGTGTTACGACGTTTCGGGAACTGGAATCTGTTCCCGTCATCAGGTAGACACACAGGGTTCAGGAACACGAGTGCGACTGTTTATTTGCGTTGAGATTTTCAGGGGCCGTAGGCTATTTGCTGTTCTGATTGTCTGCCTTGTATAATTTACAAACATATTCCCATTGGGAATATAATGGTTTTATCAAGTAGAAAAACTTACAAAATTTAGGTTATTATTAAAAATCGTCACTCTGAAGCAAATCACACGTCGATATATCTACTGGTAAGGTAATATGAAATTGGCTAATCGAAAAAAAATTTAACACCTTTTCTTCTCGTTAAAAGACGAATTTTGAAAAATCTTGAAAATTCATTTGAAACATTTGTATGAGAATCCAGTTGAAGTGAAAAAAACCCGAATTTATCCTGATGTTATAACGACGCATCATCAATATATATTTCAGTTTTATTTCTAACCCCTTATAGGTTGGATTTTAAACAAATACCTTTAAAATGTTTGCTTGTTAACTGAAGGGGGATTTAAATCTCCTGTTTGTATGTCTAGTGTTTTAGAATGTGGACTTGTGTGATTCAGCCTGTAAGTGTAGTACTTACCCTATTTTCCCGCGTATTATATTTGGGTGTTTTACACAGATTTTCAGTCGGATTCAGTTGCAAAGGTTTTTCACTAGTGGCAATATCATTGTTAGGTAAGGTAAACGGACTTTACGTCTCATCGACAGCGATGTCACTAGAAATGGCGACACACAACTTGGTACAATGACAGGAACTGGGAGAAGAGTCGACCAAGGCCTTTGTTAAGTAACCATCGCAGCATTCTCCTGGAGCAACTTCGGGAAACCATGGAAAACGGAAATCAGGATTGCCGGAGCCAGGGATCGAACCCGGGTCCTCCCGAATGCGGATCCAACACTTTGCAGTTGCGCCGCCTCGCTCTGTAGCTGTGTTGGGAAACAGATATGTGGACAATTGGACAAGTGCCAAACATGTGTTGTGAGTTACGTCTAGAAATATTTTTTACTAATGTAATCCTCCATATAAATATTACGTGAAATAATTAGTCAGTTGACTTTTAAGAAACCAATCATGCCTTCATATACTCTCTATGACACAGGCAGCATCGCAAAGAAATTTTAGAAAATGTCATACGTATATGCAATTATAATTTCGTGTATTACTTAAACTTTTTTTTTTAACCTTCCAATACAGATTACTATATTGTGGATATTTTTGCTTGAAATAGCAGGCAGTGGCCCCCCTGCCAGTCACGTCACAATAAATATAGATACCACATTTTAAATAAACTTAACATTTCATTAACTTTGTCTTACAGTATTGTTTAGTTCCGTGCTTTAACATAATTATAGTATTGTCATTTAATCTACAATAAAATTTTTTTCTTGTGAGCACACGTGTTTTAAGTGGCTGTTTTCAGTAAAGTTTTTCAAATGTATTTTTTATGCATAAACTTCAAAATTGTATTTAGATTCAAATATAACTATACAGGGTGACCAAGAATAAGTGTTACAAATTGATAGGGATGGTAGATGTGCATGTTTGGAACATATTTGATTAAGGAACCCATGTCCGGAAATGCATCCTTATACCTGCAATGGTGCACCAAAGTAACAGGGGTAGGCAGGCAACCTGGCGACAACAAGCCAGTGAAAACATCTGTTGTGTTGTGTTATGTACTACCCGCTTTGACGC
>PNEQ01014455.1:0-14429 GCA_003012365.1 Medauroidea extradentata
TGAAATTGAATCTGTGTCTCGACCACATTCTTGTGACAGTGTTTACCTCACTAGGCCTTTAAGAGGGATCTGTGTTGAGCGTCTAACCTGGCTCTGACAAGGTTAGGATTTCATGCACACACACACCAAGTGAATACCCCTGTGTCTTGACATGTACGTCTACGTTACTGTGCCCCTACGGCTGACGGCCGAACGACCCACTCTCATGCTCTCCGCCCGGTAACTTCCGGGGAAGCAAGCGCCCATGGCAACACCACTCACCAACAGCGCACGGCAACGCATCAGTACATTCTGCATGCGAGAGAATGTCTTTTCACATTTGTTGCACTGAGGTAAAACTCGATATGAATTGAGGAAACAATGTGTTACATGGAGTCTGGCAGCACATTCGTTGGTGAATTGTCTCGAACAAAATACACACCTCACTTCTAGAGGTCGATGCTTCACACCTTTGCAAGTCTTCTTGTGTCTAACAAGTCCATCAATGCGAGCAAGCAGGTTACCAAACCTATCACACTTATTCAATACACGACTTGGATTGTACAAACATCCATTCTCGTGTCGATGGGCATTGTAGAGTCTCGTAAAGTATTTTTCACAGAATCGACACTGATGGTATCGTTGTGCAGTGATAGATGTCTTAGTCGGCTAAGTAATGGACTGCAGCGATGAGACTTCCATCTCAGGAGTTGTAGAAGTCATTATTTCAGCTGAAGAAGCTTTTTCTGGACAGAGAGATGGTACCACCAGTACAGGTGTAGGGATCGCTGTAGCCAAAGATGACGTGGCTCTCTCGCTCCAAGAAGTAGATGGAATCTCTTCAATTGTAGACGCCTCGATCCAAGAATTTAATGACAGCTCTCCAATGGTAACTGTCTGGTTCCAAGAAGTCGATGGTATCTCTTCAATTATAGACCTCTCGACCCAATAAGTTGATGGTATTGTACTACCCGAGGATTGCAGAGCAGTGTCCTCGTACATTGCTGTGTTCTCCTTGTCGGACTCCAGGTTAGGCGATGTCTCCTTCGATATCCATAGACAAACTAACAAGCCCCCACCTGACCGTACCTATTTATGTAGCTGCCTATGAGTCATGTGATTTGTGCACTTTGACTCAAACCAACCATCGAATCAGAAACAAGGAACATTTTTTCACTCCATCCAAACAGAGACAAGAATCATCACATAATTACACCCAATGTCAAGATTGGTTTCATATCAGTGTTTCCAGGAAACACCCACTTTTCCATTTACAGGTTACAACCCCATCTTTCTAACTAACTGGTTACAACCAGTCCATTTTTTTTTTAATTTACAAGCCTTAACACTGATTTTAACAAGTTACAACCTGCACATTTTTCCTTTCGATTTACTAGTCTCAACACGAATTTTAACAAGTTACAACCTGTTAATTTTTCCTTTTAATTTATAAGTCTTAACTCTACTTTGAAGAGTTTATAACCTGATCCAAGGTATTTATACATAAACTCTTAAATTTAATGAAAGAAATTTATAAAAGCTACTACAACTACCAGAAATAACACTCTCATACTCATAAAACACAATTTATTCAACAAAGAAGTTACATGTACATAAAACAACAACTTAGCTAAAAAAAATTAAGATGATACGACATCAAATAAAAGGTGTAATATTTCTGCTAAAACATGAAGCAATGCTCGTTTTCCTGCAAAAGTATTAACATTCACAGACCTAGGAGCATCCTCAAATGTAGGTACACAAGTCTCTGTTTGATTATCTGTAGCATTTACATTTTCACTGCAGACTTGGTTCTTGCTTTACCGTAGGCTCGACTGCATCTGGACTGGTGACAGGACTCTGGACAGGTACCGCGTTGACACATGCTGCTGTTCGACGTCGTCGTCGTCGATGACATGATGCTTGCAGTTCTGAGCCAGGTTCACAAGAACTCACTTCAGACTGTGCAACACATTCATTCATAGGCACATTTACAGGTGCACAGCGGCGTCGATTGTTCTTTTGGCATCTGGTGGTCTGACTTGAAGCATCACAGCGCTCAGCTGCTTGCTTTGGTAGCTGCTCCATACATCCTGACATCTCACATATAGAAAAGGATACTACTTCTTCGATGCTCGCAGGGAGAACAGTTGATGGACGCATGTGGAAGACAGCACAGTTTCCAGGAACACAGCATTCTACCTGCTGCTGGGTTGGTTCATATGATAGAAGAAAAGGCGAAAATCTCCAGTGCTCCATACCACTACCATCGCAACTCTCGGTGTAGGTGCATAGGTATCCACCATCTCAGTAGCAACATTAAACCCTCGAGTGGCCAGGCTCAACCATTTTGTCTGTTCCGTTCCTTCTACATAGACTGTGGTACGTGGATACTACATTAGAACACTGCAGAGTGCATTCCTTACATGTCCATATAGAATTTTACCTTCATCCCATTCAAGTCCATGGTAATGTTTAGTCAACCATTCATTTGTTCTTTTGCTCTTATCGTCCAGAAGTTTCCATGGGTACGGTGGTCGAAAGGATTGTGTTTTGGTCCCACCATCATCTTCATAAATCACTGCAATTTCTTTAAGCACTAAGCCATTTTGGTTCTCGAAACCTTGCAGATTACAATACATCTTTTCACGGGTTAAGCTCGAATACAACAAATCCATCATCTCAGAAACGGGCCATTTTATATGTTCAGAGCACACAGTATTCAGGATAGGATTTTCACAACCTTGTCACGACAGTTGTATGAGGCAAGATGGTCATGTAGTATTAGACAGAAAGTATGTGTTTGGAGGTATATTTGCAATGGTTGTGATTTCGATTCTGCAGTCAATTATGTTTGAACTGATTCTCTCATCTTGTTTACTCACATCGAAAACCATCAGCAGGGCTTTACTCTTGAAAGTTTCAGGACTTATTGTCGGTGACTGGGTGCGTCCATAGTATTCTTGCTGGAACTGAGCATACATTTGGTATGCGAGAAGGAATTTTACATTTTCAAAGTCTGTGTTCTTGTCAACATACGGATAACTTTCACTGTTCAAAAATATTTTCACATTTTGTATCTCGCAAGCATCGAACTGAGAGCGGCTCACTTCGGAACTAAGCTGTCAGCCTGTATGAAGACCGATTATGATGTACCTCGGTTTCTCTGTAGCAAAGCTGGACTTTACCATCCAGTTGATGCATTGGCTTGTTAGAAGGCCAGGGTAAGTCTCGAGGCTCCATGATCGGAATGCAACTTCTACATTTTTACCATCTTCAACATTCTTTAGCATCTTGACATGCTCCGCGGTGTACAACTATACATGTGGCGACATCCATTCGATCATCTGTAGTGGCAACTCAACTGCCTCTGGGTTCTCCCCTGTTCCGACTATGGTATTAGTATGTGTGTTGGCTAGGAGTAGCACCAATTCTTGCTTTTAATTAATGATTATATGCTTGTAATCTTCGGCAAAGCCCAGCAACATCGATAGTGGTATACACACTCCAAACTTGCCTCCTGCATAAGTGGGAACCTTACAGTCTTCTTCGAGTCCCCAACCGGCCATTTTCGCTGCAGAGAGTTCATTTGGTGTAAGCGAAAGGTAACTTTTCATTGAAATCGTTATGCCTACATCCCTTGTCTGGTCTGTGTCTACTCTATTGAGCTGGTAAGTGATACGTTCGATAAGGTGTAGAACACCATAGCTTGATATTTTCGTCTCTACAGGAACATTTTCATCTGCTTTTTTTCAAAGTCCCTCTAATCTCAGGAAGGACTGACACTGTAGATTATAGATGTCGTGGTGTTGTACTGCGATTCGAACTTCTGATGGTAGAGCATATGGTCCACTCAGGAAAGGTTGGTATGAATGAAGCTCCATTTTTGTGACGATCTCATCAAAAATCACCAGTTCGTCTGTGTTTATATAACCGTCCATGCTGAACAATATGCAATCCAAGACTACGAAGAAATTGTTCACTTACAGGTGTTAGCTGTTTGATGATTTGCTGTGTACTGAGTGCTTTTTTCCTGCTGCACTTTATTTGTTTGCTTTTGTATGGGATGAATCTTATTTCCATCGTTTTAAGTGAAGATGTAAAGCGATTTCTTCGTTTCGAAAGTTCACTAATTCTCCGTTCTGATCCATGATCGATACAACAACTTCATGTGCGATCTTTGCAACGATCGGAATGTCAATGATGCTTTGAGGTACTTCAACCAGTTTAAATCATGGAGGAACCATAGGTGAAATTTACGTAGGGTATTGTTAGGTTATCCATTGAGGTAAGTAGCACTTGCCATATTACAATTTATCCGTATAACATTAATTGGTAATATGTTCACTGGTTGTGATGATTCATAGATTTTCACAGCATTGCAAACTTTCCGTTCAAACCCAAGCATCGGTCCAATCGTATTCGGTTTTGTAAAATCTACATCTTCACTGCACTGTATCATGCTCTTCAGGGTGTTCGGATTACCTCGCAGTTCAAATTCGATTCCAGGAGGCAGTACTTCTCCGATGTACCTTGCGATATCATATATTTCATAAGAGCTAATAGGCAGCGATACCTCTACTGTGCTCTCATCACTTCTCATTAGATATAATGCACGGTTTTTTTCATCAATGTTTAGTGTAGCATTGTATGCTTGAAAATCAATTAGGCCAATACACCATTCTCCTTTCAAATCCAATGAAGGAAAAGGTATGGCATGAAGCTCCGAGCTACGACCTGTTAAGGTAAGTATTATAGACATGACTAATGAATTCCAAGCTGTGGTTAATGCTTTTATTTGCTTGGACAAATAAAAAACCGAAGACACAAATGACCACAGTTCCAGCTGTTTGGAGTTTGCTCTCTTTCATAGTTGTAAGTCAGTATAGTGTTTCTGAGGTAATTATAAAGTTCACATGGAGGTCTCAAATTTCCAAAACTGTCATAATAATCAGCTCTTCTTCCACACTTTTTTAAGCTACCCAGTGAGTTCCGGGGCTTTAGATGTATGCAGATTAATAATAACACATTCGTTTTGTTTGGGATTAAATGGAAGTTTATTATGCATGTACACACCCCTGAAGTTTGGTATTTTTAATTTGTGTTCATAACATTTTATGGCAATGTTCGTAAGTGGTCTTCTAGACAGGGACCTTAAGATCTTTTCTCACGATGTCGCTTTATTTTTCACCACCTACATGATACGGATGTAGATAAAAACCTTGCCCATTTTGCGCCCATCGCACAGGCTTCCATGTTAGCATTGTGATGTTGAACCTCGGACAATTGTTTACGCTTATTTGATGCAGTGTTGACTGCATGTTATATGCCACTTGTAGCACCAATCAGACCACCAAGAGCCCCAAGGGCAGGAAGGAGGATTGGTAGGAACCCACCATTTGCCTTATTGATCTTTCTCAAATTTCCTCATTTCACACTAAATGTAGGAATCTTACCATATGTTCGTTTCTTCTTATTCTTGCTTATTTTTTTACTCTTCACCTGCAACTTTTTAAGGTTTTGCAACTTCCTTTTGTTTGGCTGAAAACCCATAGCTGTCTTAACCTTGGCTTTTATTATGTTGGAGATACCCCAGGCTGCTTTTTTTCTCCGAGTCCTGTATCTGGTGTTTTGCATATTTTGTCTGTTCTGTTTGCTAGTAATTTATCAGCCTCATGACTAGATTTTAAATCTTTGTATGGAGAATAGGTTCTGTCGTGCCACTTGCAGGCTTCATCCAGTTTGTTGATACCACTGTCACCTCGTGCTAATCTCTTCAACTTTGTTCCTGGCCCACAAATCTTGTATCCGGGAACATGTAGCTCGACTGGTAGACTATTGATAAAAGTGTCTATGACGCCTTGTCCAACGTAAATGTTATTTATTCGAGGCATAACATAAAACTTAACATTAAAGTATAAATACTCTTCCTTTATACATTTTTGATTCAGTATCACGTAGATTATCAAACAGAAAGTTACTCTTCCTGTTCATGTAACAGAAGCTGATGAGGAGATCGCTCATGAATCACGTCATGGTGTCCTATTGCCTAATACCATTAGATGTAATATTGTGGGGCCGAGTGGAACAGGCAAGACATGTGTGTGTAATTCTTAGTTTACTCGAAGAACAGGATGGACTTCGATTTGAAAATGTTTACCTATACTCGAAATCGCTCCAGCAACCAAAGTTCCAACGACTGGCTCGTATTTTACAGGCTATAGAAGAAATCGGTTACTTTCCATACAGGGACAATGACCAAGTTGTACCACAGTGCAAGGCTAAGCCGAACTCTGTATTTGTAATTGACGACATTGCTTGCGAGAAACAAAACTGTATTCAAGAGTACTTTTGCATGAGACGTCATGTGAGTGTAGACTGCTTCTATTTCTGTCAGACGTATTCACGCATACCCAAACAATTGTTACATGACAATGCGAATTCGATGGTGTTGTTTTGTATGGATGACCCAAATTTACGTCATGTGTATGACGATCATGTTAACATAGGCATAACATTTGCTGAATTCAAAGACATGTGTTCTTTATGCTGGAAAGATAAGTTTGGATTTCTAGTGTTGGTCAAAGACTGTGACCTATATAATGGATGTTATAGAAGAGGCTTTGACCAGTTTACTGTCGATCGTCGAGAATGAGTTGCAGCATATCAAAGTTCGGCCAGAGCACCCCAAAGCAATGCTCTGGCAAAGAAGATGATGGTGGCTGCATGAAAATAAGGAATGACGGGTCTTGTGATTCTGGTGAAAGAGTAATTAGAAATGTTGGAGAAACGGAAAACCTACAGGATGCAGCTACTAAATATTACATTTAAGAATCGCTAAGTGAGGTACATTAAGCACTTCATATGTTACTGGAGGAATAAAACAAATTGATTCGAAACAACATTTCCCAGTTGGGAGTGAAGATGGAAAATGTGAAAATTGAGATTGTTCGCAACTTGAAGACAGTGGACGAACATTTTAATGGTGTTCGGCAAGAGTTCAATGATAGACTCGATGTTGTGACAGAGCGAACTGATGATAATTTAAAACATCAAGAGAGTGCAATTACATACAAAATTAGTAAATCAATTGCTCAGCTGACCACCAACATAGAAAAACTAATGGAGATACTGGATGAATTGATTAAACATGTTGATAGGAGAATTTCATAAATACATATATAAATGTCAGCAGGTGGTGCTGTTTTCTTCAGTAGAATGTCGGACATCGCGAGTGAATTATATCGCGTGATAGTCTATTCGCTCGAAGTAATTGTTTGCTAAAAGGGTTAGACTTTTGAAAGAAAAAATTAATGAAGTAATTTTTAAGCCGATTACCAGACGTCTCGATGTACTAAGAAAACCCGAAGAAACTCCAGTAGTTGTAAAGACAGAAGTCGGAGACGGCAACATGTAGAGTGAAGTCGATGATGGAAGTATGAAGAAATCGAAACGTGAGGATGATTCAGTTAACATCCATGAAGAAGTATTGGATTTAGACATGTCTCACATGAAGAAAACTCACAAAGGAGAGGACTCGAACCCAATGCTCCGATTCGTAGGTACCTAAGATCGTACATACCACATTACAATGATACAACCTGTGGTTTGTATAGAAATAATGGCAAATGGTTTCTGGGGGCCAAGGAAATAAAGTTTTATCCTGGTGATGAAATTCAAGTCTATGATTATGCAACACATGGGACCCCAGGTCTATACGAACTATTGTTTCGCAAGGAACCTAAAGATTACACCAAAGCAGATTTGCAGGAGTACAATAATTTGCTCATGCACACAAATGCACACTGTCATAACAACGATCCATGAAGTGGTATTTATAAGGACGAAAATCATGAAAAAATTAACATTCTTGCAGCTCTTCAGTGAACTAGCAGTAGTAAAGAAGGGTGATGGATTCAAGAAGATGAAGATGGTAAGAAATTCGACTATGTTTCCTGGAACGATCTGAACGAACTTGTTGATCGATTGAGGCTTTTGGTTGCTTTGCAAAGAACTGGGAATTACTCACACACCAACGAGATACTTTCCATGATTGAGAAACTTACGGAAGGTGTTTATATACTATGAGTCGTCTGGGAATAGCACAGAAACTACATGTAGCAGCTAGACACAACTACCTTCGTCGAAAAGTCGTAACACTTGGAATAAATGGTCTATTCTAGCCTGACCTCGTTGAGATGATTCCATATGCTAGAGTGAACAAGGGATTTAAATATATGTTGACAGTCATCGATGTGTATAGCAAATACGCCTGGGTCATGCCAGTCAGGTCGAAGAATGCAAATGATGTTACGAATACTATGGAAGACATTTTGTATGAAGGTTGTGTTCCAGCCTACCTACAAACGAACTTGGGTAAAGAGTTTTATAATGCCGAATTCATGCTTCTAATGAAGAAGTATAATATAAACCATTATTCCACATATAGCAATCTCAAATCATCCATTGTTGAGAGGTTTAATAGAACTCTACGAGGTAAAATGTGGCAGTACTTCACAGCTAATGGTACATACAAATGTATTAACATTTTGCCTAAACTTGTTCGTGAATACAACAATACGGTTCACTCCACAATGCACGTGAAGCCTAAAGATGTTAAGGACAATGTCCTGCTTCATACCGTTTACCCAAACAGGAAAAAGGAGGATCCCCACAAGCCTAAAGCTAAAGTTGGTGACCTTGTACGAATCTCCAAACAAAAGGGTGTGTTCGAAAAAGAATTCACTGCAAATTGGAGCCCTGAACTATTCAGTGTGACACATGTACGTGAAATCGAACCGAGAACATACTATCTCGAAGATTTAGACAATGTACCAATTCGTGATGGATTCTATACAGAAGAAATCCAGACAACCAGGTTTCCTGATATGTATTTGGTGGAGAAATTTCTCAGGCAGCGAAACGGATGGTCATATATTCAATGGTGGAGTTTTTCAGCTCGCTACAATTCATGGTAGCAGATGATGAAATCGAGAAATGACTTAAAGGAACATTTTATATATTTATCCACTCTAGATGAATGGTTCCAATTAATCGTCATTTCCACTAAACCTTGAAATTCTTTGCTGCTGATTATGAATCATCTGCTGATATTGTCGACCCCTTCATCACTGATCGTCACCACTTCTACCATGACAATGGGCTGTTCGCCCATGTTCGCTAGGTACCACTTCGTCAACGTTCGTCACCACTCCATGAACATTCGTCACCATTTTGTTAACATTTGTCATCGCTTCGTCATTGTTCGTCACCACATTGTCAATGTTCGCCGCCACTTCGTCTAAGCCTGGGTCACCATCGAGGATGGTAGCAGCATCCATAGCTGTGATGAAGACCTCGCTTCTGCTACTAGGACTTTGTGTTCAAAAATTGTAATGCAATTACTTGAAGCATAAGAGTGTAGAAAGGCGTGTTTTTTTTATGTAAATCACAACTATTACATATCTGAGTTTCGATGCTATGGATGAAGTTACTATTGAAACGATTTTTGATTGAATGATTTCAAGAGGGAATCTGTCTGGTTTTGCATGTAGTAGTATGTATGAAATATATTGTGAAATAAGGTCCAATGTTTAGAAAATTAGTGTGTTATTTTTACCCTGAGTGATCAATGAGTATTATAATTAAATTATGTACAAACATATTACATTGAATGTGCAGAAAGGTAGAGTCATGACAGAAAAATAAAACTTGCGAGGATACTAGTATTAAGATATTATATATGTAGCCGAGTTTAGTGAAATCTGTATCTATACATATGTAATGCTAAAGGTAGGGTAGTGGGTGACATGTTCTGACATGAACGATCGTGAGTGAAGGTCGAGATGACGAAGAGAAGAGGGGAAGGGCGGAAATTGGAGTGGAAGGAGAAAGGGAAGGGTGTTATGAGGGTATGAGGGCATTGGAAAGGGGGGTTTGATATGTTCATGAAAACAGTGGTGGGGGAGTCAGTGTGTCGATGGGGCTCGTTCGGGGGAGACGTGTCGGTAGTTGATTTAATTATATAATTTTATATAAAAATTCTTTTAATAGTTTTTATTAAAAGTTTTTACTAAAATTTTATTTATTAAATATGTGTGGGGTTATAATGGAATGCAAAATCAAAAAAATTCGGAAAACTTGGAAGAAACCCCAAGATGGTGGCCAGAAACATGATGGCTTCCAGAAACAAGATGGCATCCAGAAATAAGATGGAGGTAATGTTTTTTTCGGGATTTTTCGGAATTTTTTCGGAATTTTTGAAATTTTTGAGTTTTCGAAATTTTGGAAAATTGTGATAATTTGACACTCAAGGTCAAGGTCATGTTTAAAAGTCAAGGTCATCCAACATGGTGGCCATGGCTGTGATGTCACAACATGGCAGGCGGTGCCACGCTGTGCCAGACACCGAATCCACTGTGTCAGAAGGAACCAAACCATACTACTATCTCCTTCACTGGACATCAAGCTGAAAAGTTCTAGGAGAAATAATCGTTATTACTGTCACAAGTCCCCTTTTCAAACATATTAACTATCTGTTTTCCACTTAGCTTTTTAATCGTTTTTTCTTCTCCCTCGAAGTGACGATTAGAACTGTAGAAGTAGTCCCCTATATGTTGTCCACTTGAACTTTCATCTTCATACACAGGATACTGGATCTTCATTTCTGTATGCTGGGTATTCTTTTTCTTTCCCCAAGGGTGCCCCATCACTCAAATCTGTAACACCCTTGTCTAAAATGTCTTTAAAACATCTGTAACTTTTAATTTTCACAACAAATAAATATAAACAAAACTCACATATAACTTTATCATCTTGCAATTAAATTAGAAAGAAAACTAGGAAACAATAAAACAAAGATTTTTTTCTTAGGTCTATCAGAGCCACACACAGGGCAACCAAAAATAATAACTGAAAAACATGTTAGTGAAGACACAGAGTACATGTACACCAAAACACTTTTTCCACCAGGGTCCGGTCTGCAAATCTAAAAAGTCATCAAAACACCAAGCCATCAGACACATTCACTCAATTAGAACAACATATACTACCTAAAAAGAGAACAAATATTTCATTATTTCTTAATACTCGATAAACTGCCACTCAGATATTCCGCTAGACAACAAATAACTTCGACAACTTCCTAAAATCCTTCCAAAGTAGGCCTATACCTAACTCCGACAAAAAAACCCTCAAAAATAACCTCAACGACAGCAGTACTCAACATTAGCTCTTTTCCAGAAAATGTCTCCAACTGAATAACTTCAAAACCACTTCAAAACACAATGACAAAAACACCTCTTGACAACGATCTAGTACCTCCAACAAGCAACCTAACATCATCTCAACACACAGACAAATTATTACATTAAAATTCATATAGACAAGAAAACACTCAAACAAATAAATCGAATCTGCAATAAAAAAACAACAATAAATACCTAACAGAGTTTCAGGCAAAACATAAACATTTCCATAACCTAACCTTACCTTATTTATTGTACACCTATCCACCATGACAAAAACACTATCACTTACTTGCCTTCTTCTGGAGGTGCCTTAATCTGTCACCACGAGCACTTCTCTGGTGAGAGTCCACTTGTCTGGAGACCATAGTACACAATTTCCAAGCCTGATGCAGGCATCCCCACATCCAGCATTCTTCTAGGTTAAGTACTACACTTATCTTCAGACCAATCTACAAGTTGAAAATGGTTTCCCCCTCCATGGCTGGAAAACACCATCCAACACTCACTCCATAATAAAATACTGGCTGTCCATGGCAGTCTGTCAAAATAAAATAAAATAAAAAAACACTGCACTGCTTCCTCTTGACTTTTAGGCCGGTAATTATAAACGTCTTTCGAAGTACAACCAATCTCCCTCCACCCAAATCTGGTGTTTTGCACATTATAGACCTCTTTCAGAGAGCGGCGGATAGCCGGCGAACAACCATTCGCCACCAAGTTTCCACTTTTTGGGAGATTGCAGGTGAATGACGGCCAGACCTCATTCGGTGAATCGCTCGCTGTTCTGTAGAGACCAGTTTTAAAAAATGGCGAGGAATTTTAACGAATTCATGCGGCTCATGGATGAAGTTGTCAACTAATATGAATAAATAGATGATAAAAGACATGCATGACTACCCAAAATATATATTTGGGACATGGAAGTTCCCTTTTCAACTGCAGTTCATCTCTGCACGACACATCGCAAGCATTATATTCTGCAGTGATTTTCTTTCACATTTCCTTTTGTTGGAATTGGACACAGAGTCAGTTTTCTTATTTGTAGTTATGTTTTTGTATTTTTTATCAGGTCAAAAAATTTGCTTTTTCTTTAGGAGTGTATCGCACTGTCGAATTTTTTTATCTTCCATAGTCAAAATTTTCCGCGGCTTCCTTCAATCACTTCGAATATCTCACGTGTGCCCCACTACAAAGAGAACAAAATTGTTCACAGACAAGGAAAACAAAATCGAAACGATTTTGTTTTTAAAGTTAGGTGTGTTCATAACAGTGGTCTTTGAGCACTTGAGTTAATGTTCGCTGCTAAAAATGAGGCTGTGTTGCCAAATTTTATGAAGGAGAACCATCCAACTCCCATTCAGCCGGCGATCTCCTGGCGATCCATCGGCAGACAACTATAATGTAGGAAGGGTGGAAGACCGCCAGCGAACTGCTGCGCGAATAAAGGCCAGGGGCTTGCCAGCAAGCCTTCGGAGGACGTTTATAACTACGGCCCTTAATGAACGTCCATACTGTGCACTATTCACTCACTTATAGAACCTACTTACCATTTTCTAGACTAGCAACTATTTTAAAAAAATATATTTAAATATTCTACTTTTTACTACTTTACTGCCTGAACTCTTCCTACCTTAAATTGCTTGAATAAGTACAAATGTTTTTAACTTAAACTTACAGGAACTTTACATATAATTTACTCTTTATAATCCTACATTCCTACCACAAGTTACCTAGAATAACACATACACAAATACTTTAAGTAGGCCCTATGCCTTCATAACCCTACAAAAACGACAACAACAAAAACCTTAAACAATGAAAACCAACAAACTTTCTCCACAACACTAAATTTTGATTTTACCACGTAAACATAACTGCGGCACTCTAATATTCATCAGACATCAAAACTCGTCCTTGTAAACGCAATTAACGTCATACTACCATACTTAGCTTCTGCTACAACGCTGTTTGTTGTGCCCCTCTTGCATGCAACCGGTACCCAATAATCACCAAATAAGCACAAGGAAATACAAGTTAAATTCCACTACAAATACCTTCAAAACTCGACAACTTCAACGTCGCAAAAACACAACTTCCTCACGAAGCATTTACAAAAGTCACAAAAACGAAGCTAACAAATTAATCTATCACCTCAAAATGAATAAAGATTAACACATAACACTTACCATTAAACTTACAAATAATTACACTTAAAAGCTTGCATATAAAGTATTTCTTACAAACTAACCTTTCGCTTGTAAACTTAAACAACTAACACTCGAAATTCACGTACCTTAAAAATAAAAACACACATGCTCGCCATATCTACAAATTAAAATTAGCAACATCACAATTCCCTTACTGACCCAGACTTCTTAACGGAACCACTGGTGCACTCTGTCGACGCACACATCAACAATTACATTTTAACTCTTACACTATCCGCTAGAACGCGCGAGATACCTTGTGCGACGCATTGTCGCCATCCACAAAACAAAGCCAATTTTACGTCACCGTGAATCAAAATAAAATTACGTGACCATGAAATATACAAAACTTAATTTACTAAATTCAAAATAAGCACAGCACAATACAAGATGGAAACCAAGTAGTCCATGTCTTATTGTAAGGATAATACAATCGTTAGTCATGACTTGACAATTACAATTAAATTTTGAAATATACTGTAAGTGCACATGATGTCAATATTTTTATCAAGTTTTTATGTATTTTTTGTTTCCCTATGTCGATAACACGTACGAAATTTTCACGCAATATTGTTTTAATATATACATTGTTGTTTCCTATGATGCCGACTGTACACACTTTTGTCGGTTGGAAATAGTACGTCGGCGCGACGCACAAATTGAGCCAATTATAAGCTAGCGAAGTGCAATTATATTACGTTATTTGTTTACTTCGGAAATCAACTTAGAGTGAACGGAGAATACTAAACTCAACATGAATTTCCCATTATTCTTCACGTTACTGTAATGCGGAATTGGTTTACCGAAATTGGGGCTTATTTTGCACGCTTTTTTTTGTAAATGACCAGGATTTCATCCTGCATAACTTAAACGTAAATAACATTTTATTTTTTGTGTTTAATCATTAGAACCAACGTATTCTTCTATGCAAGCAATCAAAATGTTATTTCAATTGGTAGATAACCTTTTCAAGATAAATCGATAAATACCAATG
>PNEQ01014456.1:0-19952 GCA_003012365.1 Medauroidea extradentata
ATATATATATATATATATATATATATATATATATATATATATATATATATATATATATATATATATATATATATATATTAGGCAAAGAGTTCTAAGGGTAAAACTCAGTCGAATATCAACACAACACCCAGACACAAAAGAAAGACACGCAATTCCCTAAACGTCGCATGTTTTCGTCGTATTTAACGTGTGTTGTGTTTTATTTTGTCCTTTGTTTGTTGTTCACTGTTTTTTGTCTACTTCCATCTTTTTTCATTTTGAAAATCTGGATTATCTTGTTCCTTGAACAGATTTCTGATAATTATGTCCTCAAAGCTTCTCGTTTTTCATGGAATATTAAAGTGGATTTTTTTGCGTGAAGCGCAATAGCTTTTTTTTTAATATAAAAAAGGAAATGAATATTTCGTGGCTTTAATGACTGGCATGTTGGAATATTCTGTTCTTTGAATACTCAAGCCCCGAACATTTGCTCTTTAGCTGCTACTCAGTGGAACAACAGACGATGAACAAATAGACGGGACTTGAGTATACATAGGACAGTGGTTTCTAGCACGCAGTTCAATGAACTCGCGAAATATTCCTTTCCTTAGTTACGACTAGAGACGGGAAAAATTCGCGTGTTCACTGACCTGTAAGTAAGCCTCCATGAACATCTTGTATATTCAAGCAGACATTATCTGCTCACTGGCTGCTCGATGACGCAGCGATATGGGCCTGCGTTTAGTTGCTAATGGCTAAGCGACTTCCAGGATGTGTCAAATAAGTCACGGGCCAATTGCGAAAGTGGCACGAAATTACAGTTGCTGGAATTGTAGCTTGGAGACAAAAGCAAACGTGAATTTTTCAGGTCTCTAGTTATGACTAGACATGTGTGAAATTCGCGTAATTTTCTGACAGCTGACTGGACTCCAAGTGACTATAGGCTTGTTCGACGTCTCCCGCTGGCCGATATTGTCGTGACTTGCCGTGGAGAATGCTTACACGGTAGAGAAGCCAATCTCTGTAAAGACGTAACACACGTAAATGACAACACATAAAAGTTCGTGGCCAATTGAATCGCAGATTTTCCTCTGATGCGTATGAGAAAGTGAAGTTTAGTCTGCTGCCAAATGATAACGCGAGTATTGCATGTCTCTAGTTATGACACATAGAGCGTGATCAAGAATTTCGTTTAAAACCGTACAGACAGTAGAGGACACTTAGGAAGGTGTTTTTTTAAATAATAAAACTAATGGTCAGAAATTCAGTTGCAGTTACGGAAACAACGTCATCCCATAGTAACACGTACAGTTAGTTACCACTTACACTTCATAGTAACAATCTATAATTCAGATCAGTTATTTATAATGGCTTCCAGCAGTTCCAATAGGCTGCATACATGACAAAGGCTCATACTGTGCTGCCGCAGTTTGCATACACGTCCCTCACACGAGATGCCTGAAATATGCGTTTCCAACTTCTCAGAATGATCGCTTCAGAGTTTTATACCGCTGGTATCAGAAGTAACCACTTATGTTACATTGGAAAAACAAAACAGTGGCACACCAGGACTACGAGACAATCATGCAATCATACACCAATCAGCTAGCATTGCCCCTTGCACAAGCTTACAAAAAGAAGATACAGAGGAATAAGTATACGTGAAAAGGCACACAGGTAGGGTAATTCGTAATTTCATATTTGGGAACAATGATGTGCCTCTCGGTGGATATAAGTACTGTTACATCATGTGATTTCGTTTTGGTTTGCAAGGTATTACTGCAAAGGTGCAAGTAGTTGGTGATTAGGGAAGTTACATATTTGTTAAGAAACGAAGTACACTGATGTGAAATATATACCCAACAATGATATAATTTGTGTAAACGGGTAGATTGGTAAAAATTCTGCTACTGTTAGTGTCGATAAAGTTTTTACACTGTATAAAGGTATACATATGTTGCAGTTAGGTGAGACAATATAGGGATGTTTGCCAAGTTGTGTGTAGATAATATGACTGTGCAAGAGTATTATCAGTTTTGTATAAATCATGATTAAATATGATATATTGATATATATGATGTGTAAGATGACTTAATGCTTTGTACTGTTTTTGGTTGTCCCGCAATCACAATGTTGCAGGACTTGGAAATTTTCCGTGTACCGTTAAACATTTCTCGGCTAACATATTAAAGTTGGAGACTCTGCAGGACTGGAGAAGGCAAGTGCAAGACGCCTCGGGTCAAAAGAAGAATCAAGTCAGTTAAAAGGAAATCACGATTCTCTAGTTTAATCACTCACTGAGGAGGGCGTCAATTCCAGCCGTGTACGACGTCTGTATTTCTCTTGCTTTACGCGAGAACTTTAATTAACTATTTTGAGCGTCGTGGAAATCAAGAGCTAACGTTGCTTACTTTTACAGTTGAGATAGCATTTAAAGTATTCCGAGGAATGAGAAGCTATGACGAAACACTGAAATTAAAAGTTGCGTGCTGCTAATAATCTAGCACTGAAACTAGTTACAAAATTGAAACATTTATGAAGAAAATTGTGAGCTTTACGCTGAGATCCATATCCTAACAGAGAGCGTTATTTCGCTTGTCGTTTAAAAATAGCAGCTTGGGTGAACGTATTTTGCGCTTTGGAGTTCTAGAAGTGTGGAAGAGGTCATGACACAGCTTCTAGGCACATGCTAAACTTGCATGCAGTCTTCGCGCCGACAACTCGCATTTTGAGGTATTCATTGATGACCCTATCATTTTATGACGTGATATTAAATACAAAGATGTACTGTACAGATTATACATTTTTGAGCCCAGGTTTTTCATACTTTAATGACCGCAAAAACACCACTTTTGCAATTCTCCGCAGCGTGAAAATTAATTTATAGATAAACGTGGAGGACCTAATACGTGTATATACACGTATAACGTTCCTTTTATGCTATTGCTAAGCAGACGTTAGAGACGCACACTAAACAGATTTTGAATAAACCTTCTGCGCGCCGTTCGACTCCTTCGGCAGACAGCAACTTTAAATGCAGAATTAATCTTACCTGTGCAACTGCATCTATACCTGAAATAGACTAGTTAGAATATGCGAAAAATACCCTTTGTCCTGAAATCGGTCGTTTACGCGAAAACTGAGCAGCTTTGTAAGGCTACATGCTGTCGTGCAGTGTTGGAGTGGAGCGATACTAGTCTACATAAATGTCTTAAGCGCTGGTGCTTCCGATACGAGGTGTGCATGGAGCCACAAATGGATTGCAAGAACTTGAAAAACATGAGTATTCCGAGAAAACCCATCGTACAAAGGCAACGTCAGACACGTTTCCCATCTACTAAAATGGGTTAATCCGACCGGTGATCGAAGTTGCATCAGTCTAGAGGCACGAGTATTTCGCGTATTGATTGTAGGTCAGGTTGAACGCCAATAACCTGTATATCACTGTAACTTCTGTGATTATAGACGACAGCTGTTTTGACACACCTTTGGAGCCTGCAAACCAGTTGTAAATAATACAATAATTCGTGGGGCCAATGGATATTCGGCTTTGGCTAGTGTGCGTATAGGACTGAGAAATCTAGACTGCTACCAGATTAATACGCGAAATACTCATGCCTCTACGGTATCACCATGGTAGGAGGTGAAATGTTAAGAGTTGCGGGAACTATGTAGTTATCTTACACCCTATATTCGGTTTACACACACAGACATATATACCTATACATGCACACTTACACACCTATACATACATTACACACATACATATCAGCACTTATCTATATATTTATACAAGATGTTGCAAAATTGCATGCCTATATTATGGAGGAACAGTCATCAAATCTAAACGAATAAAAGATTTGGTATGGACACAGGTCCAAAAGTGCATAATTTGTGCACTATAGTTCACGCACGAGCTGGATCTTGTTAATGTGGAACACCATTGCAGATATTATTGTCAACTGCATACCAGGCAAGTCTTATTAAGGCCAGGGTCTATCATATATATATATATATATATATATATCTTTCGCGTTTGTAATTTTTTATTCCTAAGAAGCGAGAGCGGATATCAAAAAACTTTTCCACAGTTTTGTTACAAATTGTTTTTACTATTTAGCCAAATATTCTGTCAACAAAATAATTATATAGATTTGGCTAATTTGTTCATTAATGGGAATTTCTTTGATTGCATAAATGTGTACTTTGTCTTTAAAAATACTTAGATAATATTTACTGTTTGTAACAAAACTGTGGAACAGACTTTCGATATCTGCTCTCGTTTAGAATGTAAAAAATTAATTACTGTAAAAGAAGTAGAAATTAATGATCATGGCCTTAATTGGACGGTAGGCGTTGTCCAACGTAGTAAAGTAATATTCCACAGTAACATGATCCAATGATCCAGTCCGTATGCCATAATCTGTAGCACACTTACGGTGCGATATTGGGTATATGCTCATGTAACATATTTTGTTCCTCTATATGGGAAGATTGTTCAGCCAAAATAATATTTAAATGCAATTTTTTTACCAAGGAAACACAGAGCGCTCAATTCATAATTTCAGTCGTTTGGAGCTTAACTATAAAACATTGTGCGTAGCTGCCTAAAACCTCTTGTTTTTACGAAGTAGGCTAATTACATGAAATTAAGGTGACAGCGGGTGTAATTTTTTCGATTGTTGTTTTTTTTACTGAAACACTACTGGTTAGTAATAAACGTAATGAGACTTACTTGCGTGTAGTCGTAGATAACTATGAATGTAGTGATGTCATTTCAAACTAGTTCTAAATGAAATGAGCATAGTTGCCGAGGGTAAAATGTTACCATGAAATAGCAAATGGAATTATCAGTACCGTACCGTACGTAAAAATAACAGAAATATTGCCTGCATTTCCACGATTATCTTATAGGTCGTATTTTACACAACGCAGGTTTTTTAAAATACAACTTTCATCGTGAGTGTAATAAGGATCATGTGTACACAATCTATGATGATACATTCTCATGTATGATAATAAATATCGTATGAGTGGGGTTCCTGAGGACCAGGGGATCATACCGTAAATACCCATAGGCACGAGACCGTACAATTGGGAGACCCCGAAATTAAAGGGGCTGGGGAACTGCAGGTCACCGATAAAGCCGGCAACCAACAATATAGTCCGGTACGGTTCCCACAAGTGGAAATCCTGGACCTGATCCCACCGGGAACCAAACCCCGCCCGCCTTTGTGGAGGGCGAGTGGTCTGACCACTTGGCCACCGCGTCCCAAATATGCCAGTTACACTGAAAAATATTTCTGTCCTGTTTTAGTTATGATCTTAGCAGTTACGTACGTGGATATAGTTTAGTATCCCGTCGACAGGGATGTTATTTGTGATGGAACCTAATGTGTCGGATAACCATAAGTTTTGATAAATGTATTTAGTAAATATTTCAGAACTAGCCCCTATTAACTGAGCTGGAACAGAGGTAGGTCCAGAGTTACTGACCGTTGACAGATGTGTATTTGTTTTTGTATTCGACTCTACGAAACACTTTTACACGTTGGTTTCTTTGATATATTTTCCTCCTGTTTCTCAAATGTGGTGCAATATTTACACAGTTGATACGCATTTAAAAAATACAGAATCTGGTTAGACTAATATCGCTTCCATTAATTATGTTTTCCGTGTTTACCAATATCTCTCCAGAAGAATGCTGGGATGTTTCCTGACAAAGAATGGCATATTATCGCCCATTACTGGTTATCTATGGCGTTAGCTTCTTCTCTGATTTCATGACTATTTGGCTTGAAGTCTTATTACTTACTAAATTGCGCTCTGAACTTCCATTCCGCAAAATAAACTGCAAATGTGTAGAAGAATATTCTAGCTGATTTTCCAATCGTAGGATGGATCATACTGGCCAAATGAGTAACAACAAATAGTCGAGCATAATCTAAGTTACAAAATTTTTATCACTTGCCTGATGTAATTTTATAACTCGTTGACATTGATTGAATATTGATTTCTGATAATAGGCCTATACTTTGTGTGAAAGTCTCTTCATTAAATTCGAATATAATCTTTCCCAGGAATTTAGTGGTATCTGATAGACTGGTAAACTACAAATTTCTTAATTAAAAAAAAAAAATAGCAGTTACGTAACGATTTCGGTTTTGGTGCCCAAATATACTTTGGCTACACGTTGCATTAATATAGTGATAATATAAGCTCATCTTTGTGGAGTGTTTTTTTCACAGAATCTTTAATTTTAGTACGCGTTTCTTGGAAACATTTCCTTCTCTCTTCAAATATTGCTCAACATTCTTAGGTTGTTCATGACGTACTTTTCGAAACTCTAACACAACATTAATAAAATTACAGGCGATGAATGATGCTCATAATCATCTGACAATTTCTGAATGTGATCTACTAAAACATTTCGCGAATATTAATGGATCTTTGTTTTCTCGTTTTACAGTGACCTGGAGTAAGTTCTACGCATCACATGAACTCCATTTGGGATGTCAAATGTAATTACCAACCATCACTTTTGCAACGCGTTTTCCGCTGTACCTGGTTCGCAGCTAATTGGGCACTTTTCAATTCACCATTTGGAAACAATTCCGTTGCAGTAATTAAGCCTATTTTAACGGATACGCTGACTGGCCAGCTCTCAATTCAGTTGACATCGATAAAACATAACTACTTCCGCACCTTGACGTCAACACTGGTAGTGCTATATTTGAATTTATGTACTCTGAATCAGAGTCTTAGTTTTTGTCCTGGTCTCATTAGGGTATGAACGGTCATATTACTGTAGGCCTACTGTTTGTTTTATACTTAAAGGAGGATGCAGAGTTAATACAGGGATGACACTCATGGTTATTCAGTTCACTGAGAAAAAACTGTCAAGGAATATTTATACCATAAAAACTTTGCATTAAACCATAAAAATGGGCTTGAAAAGGTAAGCCTTCAGGCAGGAAATCAGAGAGGCATCCGGTGGCAACAGTAGTTATATATTGCGTGCGCCCAATTTTTTATTTTTAAATCTTATAACTGTAGAAATTACCTTATACTTTTTAGATAGTTTAAAAAACGGGACACATTAAAACATTTTTGCTGTATCCTTAGAGGGTGTTAATACAAGTCAATACGTAATATTATAAATACTCAACATTTCTTTGTAAATGGTGTATTTTTTTATACTATCACAAAAGAAGGTCGGAAAATGTAAATAATATTCAACAAACGAAAAATATTTAGAAATATTAAGGATAATGTACAGTTATTTGAAATATGTTCCCGCAATATTTCATTAATTTTACACCCAGTAAACAACTGTTTTACGAAAATCCTCTCGAAATTTGTTGCTAGAGCTATTTCTTATACTACAGATGTAGTAATTTTTTTTTTTAATATTCTAAATAAATACGTATCTCCCTGTTCACGGTAAGTCTTGCTGTACCTTTATGTTCAAATATGTACTATATTGGCTTGGTGTATTCCACGGAAACGTGGAAAAAAATTAATTTGCTTTTACGTAAAACATATTAATGCAAAGGTAAACTGGCATATGTTTCCATGTTTTTTAGAAGTACAAAAAAATTTGGCTGTGCATTATAAATTCGCAATAAACACTTTTTGTATATATGTAGCATTGAAGTCAAACTATGAAATAAAAATATTTTTATGTGTTCCACCATTTTTTATTTATTTTAAACACCACCTGTTTTGATGTATTTTATAAGGTGGTTATATTAAATAACAAGGTGGGGTTAAGGAATATTTGCTTTCACACCAAAAAAGATTACTCGATTACTAGGTGACTGTCTAAAAACCTGCAAGTACATTCGGATCACGTAACATATTGGACGCACGTAAACTCTGTCCGACTTACTATTTGAATACTACAAGCTGCAATTTCACTCTAACCAAATTAACATCGAGTCTTAGGGCCGTATCTATAGGCCTCTTTCGAATGACAACCAACTGCTCACCAATGCTTTCTCAATGGGAATAGCAGTTGGTTGCCATTCGAAAGCCGTTTACGGCCCTTAGTGTAGCTATGAATACCTGATTTTCGCTCAAATAATTTTACACCAGCTTGTTAAAATACCTTATATACACATCTGTTGCTCATATTCATGGTTATTGACTGTGTGTACGTGTGCAGAGACATCTCTCATTTGACTGCGCCAATCAGAACAAAATTACTACGACACCACACGTATCTGAATTGAGGGCAGAACATTAAGACTTGTGAGAGTTAAGGACTTGTTCCCGAGTTTTTTTCAGACTGGTGCCAATAACTCAAATATTTTTTAACCAAAAGCTTTGAAAAAATTAGAGTCAATGTGCAATCACACGATGCACAATACTGTGGACGCGTTTTTAAAAATAATGTACCATTCGCCCGCAAAAAAATAATTTCTTTCATTTTTGCTTATTTCCACGACGAAAAACGTTGTACTTTGGGTAATGAAATCTAAAAAAACCGTTCAGTATAATTCTACAAAAAAATTCAGCTACAAATTATAACATATAAGTGTCAAAACTGTGCAGCGAAATTTTTATATGAGTATTAGGTAGCAATAAAAAAAATATTTTCGAAATCACTGCAAAACACCATAACAAGGCCTTAAGACATCCAGTCACTGAGCATGAACCCATCGAGTCACTGAGCATGAGGCAGAACTGCAGACGTGTAATCAAGGCACTGAAACAAACTGATGCAAAATTCATTGCGCGAAATAATGGTCCCTAAGTATAACCTTGTACAGTCCAACATATTTAATATAAACACGAAGGGGACCGAAATTTGTGCAGTTTGTAATAATGAGGTTTGTATTAAAAGGCCTCGCTCTCTAGTTTAGCAGTGGATTCGAAAATATTTTTTGTAACGCAAATTAATACATATATAAAAATTCCTTTGGTAGTTTTAACACTTATATATCAACGCTTGTGTATGAATTTTTCTGTTGCAATGCACCAAACTGATTTTTAGATTCCCCCCCCCCCCCAAAATAGTACACATTTTGCTGTGAAAATAAGCCAAAATGAAGCAAAATAAATTTTTGCTCGCAAACGGTACATTATTTTAAAAAACGCTCTGGCAAAATTGTGTATCGTATGACTGAACACTGTCTCAAATTTTTTCAAAGCATTTGGTTAAAAAATATTTGAGATATTTGCAGTTGTTTGAAATAAACAGGTGTTTACAAAAACATGAGAAATTCTGTAAATATTTTTCGTGCTCCTTATCTTCAAAATACAAACATTATCATCACTCCAATTACTGCCTTTAACTAGTAAACTTAGTAATCATTGTTTTATGCGTAAAGAAAAATTTTGTGGAACATTCAAGTTAATGCTCGATCTCTCTATTCATTTGAAGAGGAAAGAAAACCACTTTGTATTAATGAGAACTTTGTATTAACAGGGTTTTGTACTAACGAAGTTTCATTCTTTTCAACCGAGCGTGGTGGAGCAGTGGTAAAACACTCGCCTCGCATTCGGGTGAACCCGGGTTCGATCCCCGGCTCCGGGCAATTCCTGATTTCGGTTTTCCATGGTTTTCCGAAATCACACCAGGCAAATGCTGGAATGATTATTTATAACCGTTTCTGACAGACTTCTATCCCCTTTCCTCTGTGAACTGTCCGGGGCCACGAGAATCTTCCAAATGTATAGGGCCTAAATATATTTCTTGGTGATTCCCAGGCCGAAATGTACAGTTAGTGACTGGCCGCGTGTGTTACCTGCCTTTACTGCAAGTTACTGTTGTGACGACAGCTGCAGCACGACCGTGGCTGACCACAGCTCACTGTGCTCTGCAGTGGTCGAGACGTCAATTAACCCGGCAGACGACGGCTGATTAGCTGATGCAGGAGGCGCGACCCGAGCTTTCGACAACCTGCAGGGGTTGGATCACATCGCGACTCGGTTATCACACGTCTGGCCGTCAAGCCTGGCCGTCTGTGACATGAATACACAGACAGAAAGAGAGAGAGAGAAATGCCGTCTGTGACATGAATACACAGACAGAAAGAGAGAGAGAGAGACTTGGAAAGTTGAAACGAATTTCGTGCGCGCAACAGTTTTAAGAGAAGTCCTCGACTGGCGCATGGACAACGTTGCAGCGTGTCACGCGTATTATTATTTACGCGAAACCGCTTAACTTATTCATATGTTTATCTACTGAAAGAGCACACGCACTTGACGATATATTTCTATGTTTTCAAAAATTCAGCACGCTTGTTATAAACATGAATTTTTGGTCTCTCAAAATGGCTGCGAACGGGTTGTTTTTAGATTACTGTAACTCTGAAAATACTACCTGAATTCGTAAAGTGCAAAAACGACAGGCATGCGTTGGTCTTTCATTCAATTAAAAAATAAATTGTCTATAGTAGGTAGTTACTTTGGCTTCTCTCAGCGCGGTGGTGCAGGGACAGCGGGACAGGGGAAGAAGAGGAGATAAGACGACACAGTGTCGACAGCCGTGTAGCAGCTGTTAAGAAAATATGGACCCTCAGTATATACCCGAAAATGCGTCTGAAGAGGCGCGGGAAGGAGATGCATAGCGGAGAGCGGGAAATAATAAAAACCGTTATTCAGTGTTGTGATGAAGAAACGACATGTAAATACTTGAGTCTCTAAGATATCAACCAGCAAGAGCAGCAAAGTAGTCTACACTGGTGTGAGAGAAAGAGATGTAGTCAGGATTCGTCAAGTCAGCAAAGAACGACCACATTAGCCACTAACCACTCCAGGAAGAAACATATACTGGAAATGTTAACATAGAGTATTTAATAAACTGTTACTTAGTTTATTGCGGAACTGAAGGATATCATCATCAATGACATTCAGAGTCAATGAGGGTGAATGAGGTGAGTATCGAGAAGTGCCGGTATGCAACGGTGGGGAAAATGGGAGATCCCCCCCCCCCCAAAAAAAAAAACCGCCGAACTGCGACATCGTCCGACACGATCATACATGCGTGCAACCACCAGGGATAGAACTCGGATCGCCTAGGTGTAAGGCAAGCACTCGACCGCCGCAGCTTCTTATGTAGTTAAGAATTTTGGGGTTCTGTATTTCAGGAGGAACGTATAATTTATTGTTTGAATAATATTAACATGTATCGCATCATTACTGGATAAAAAAATAAAGTCTAACAATACATTTTCCTACATCTAGATTGACGTTAAGAAAATCCTTTGTTAGTAGCTGACATAACCTGGTTGGCAAGAACGTTTTTATTTTTTTATTTATCAATTTATTTGTGCGTGCTACCAAATTCAATGCTAAGCAAAATCCTTTCAGTGGAATTAGAAGATCGCATATCATGAGAAGGCAAATAAATATTATATTTTGAAAACGACTTAATCGATTCTAATTACAATTTATATTTTAGCATTTCATCATCCAAATTTGTAATTCAGGATGTAATAGTGTTAGTATCCATTTGGATGAGTAAATTTAGAATACGTAATTTTTCAAAATATTTTTAGTTGATTAAATTGTTTTTATTTTGACAGATATACGTGGAATCGCGTTAATAGAAAGTTCACATTAATACAAAGTTGTTTTTTTTTTCCTTGGAGTGAGATGAGGAATGTTCAGCAAAACGATTCCCTTTTACGATAAATAATGTAATATCGCATTCAGTGGGGTAAATAAGTCATAATTTTAGTAAGAAAGCATGTATTTTGGAACTAAACACCCTTAAAATATAGTTACAGAACTTTTTAAGTTTTCGTAAACATCTGTTATTACAAACCTCATTATTGCAAACAGCTAAAATTTAGGTCCTTTCAGGTTTGTATTAATGACTTTCTACTATATGTAACGATTTGAAAAATGATTTTTTTTTAAATATCTACTCATAGTTTCCTGAAATACAATTTTTAAAGTTACATGTTAGATACATATCACGACTACAGTTAAATCAAACATGTTTAGTTTGAGTGGAAAAAAAATATAGTCTTGATATCTTAGGGCGATATAATGCCAACGGCGTAGTCCACAATATTCCATTAAATCGGTAGTATAGTCTGTCTCGTGTAGGAATTCCATTTTTTGACAATTGCGTTTACAGTGTTTTTTTACAGCTATTGCCATGGAATAAGCACTGTTTTCCCCTCTCATAAGTGATTTTTACACTGACACACCCAGCTGGCTCTCAAACTGTACAGTACACCAAAATTAAAAAAATTTTTGTGTAGAATTTTGTAGGCGTGATAGTCATCAGAACTGTCAAAAATGTTATTCTTATGTGAGACAGACTATAGTAAGAGCCATGAATTTTTCGCGAAAAGAATTATGCCCCAATTTGTTTTAGTGCCTTACGTTCGCATCTGCAACTATTCTTCATGGTTATTGGCAGAGTGACTGTGTGAAGGGACGTCTGTCATTTAACTGTGCCTATCATAATATGGTTACTGCAACACTACAAGTCTCTGATTGGTAGGTAGGATCTCAAGTTATGTAAGCGTTAAAACATCCAATCACCGACCATGAAGCAGAAATGCAGATGAGTACATGAGACACTGAAACGAACTGGGGCGAAATTCTTTACGCGAAATGTTCATGGTCCTAACTATAGTTGATGTTTCCTGCAGTGACTGTAGCGAGGGGCATTTATTAAGTGCCGGCCGCCATGTCCGTGAGGAGGCCTGTGAAGAGTTGCAGCTTCTTCCCGTGCGTGTGAGGAACGCCTTAGCCAGGTCGTAGGACGCCCACCTCCCTCCTCCACCTACCTTGCACACTCCACCCATCTATTTCCTGGAGGAGCTGCACTTAACGGTAGGTGAGAAATATTACAAGACTCGCCGAGGAGATGTGCCGCCCCTCGCCCTCGCTCCTGGCCAACCCCCTGGCCGGGGCAAGAGGGCTGGAGCAAATGCAGCCTATAAATCACGAGGGCGTAAGAGCGGCTCTCGCGTCATAAACAAGAACACATCGCGAGCAGTGGGAGGAAACTGGGTGTTCTAGCGGACGTGTTCGACATCTCGGGGAGGACAGACGGCGGAAACGTATTCGACACGTCCAAATATTGCCATTGTTCAGAGCCGATCGCTTGAGTGAATCATAAACACAGTTCACTGAAATTTCCAGGTTTACAGAAGTGACGATGTTAGATCAATTTCCGATGCGTCGTAAATATTTCGCAATTAATTTCAAATGCAACATTTTAATGGTTTTTTGGTATCTATAGAAAATATAACAGCAAAGTTCTTATAACAGAACTCTGTATTAGGAGAGCGAGTAATATATGGCGTCGTTTGCCAATATATAAATTATAAAAAAATATATTTATTAAATTACGTTCAGTAAGCCATGCAACGGGACATTCAAATTTCGATTTAAACCGATATCAGGAGCTTACAATAGATACAATTTAAAAAAATCTCACTAGGTCGTAAACGATTCAAAACGTGATACGATGGTGATACAGTTAATGGTTTGCAAAAAAAAAATAGAACTGAATAGGGAAATTGATTACAGAAGCAGAAAATCCGATATAGCGGGTCTTTCAGTGCCACGTGATTTTCAAGAAAAAAAAGATTAATAATAATAATAATACCACCTAATCATAATGACGTTATTTATGTGGAAGAGCTCTATACAACAGGAGCTAGATAATGGCGCGTTAGATGTACGGAAACAGGGTAGTGATAGGTCTAGCCGGACTCGTACGTCAACAGCCGCGTCACCTTCATGACGAGGACGGCGTGCCGTGTTTTGGTAGTTGGCCATTTCCTTCCAGTCTTAAAGAGTGCGTGGAAAATAAATAACCGATGAAAACATCAATTGATTTCTATGGTTTTTTCCAAGACAATATGGATAAAAATACTCAGTGACAATCCTAGATAATGGTATTTGCCAAATTTATGAGTAAATATTTATCCATAATTACTAATTCATTACGCGTGATCTCTTGCGCCGCAGTTAAATGCACGAGGTTCCGGCGTCAGAGATTGTGCCTCAGAAGTTTGTTACACTGGAAACAGTTTTGTTTAAAACGTTGGCTTAAACTATTGTCTAGGATTGTTGTTCTTTAATTTTCGCAAATTGGCTTCAAGAAACCTACAGTTATAGATTAATGCTTTTAGCGTTGAATTATGTACCACGTCCTCTTAAGCGGTAACTCTACAATTTTGCTAACGGAAGGTGCAAAATACAATCCAGCGAATGCTTCAATATTTTCAACCGACTTTATAATAAGGAGGTTATAAATTCGGTTGTATTTTTTTTTCTTACTTCAGTACTCCGTCATTTATAAACTGATTTGGAAAATTCTGTTTTTTTTTTGTTGGAATGGGGATACTTACAAGTAGGTCCTATATTATTTTGTTTTAATTGGACCTTGGATTTAGAAGATACACCAGGGAACTCCTCAAAATCGTATAGAAGTGAGTGAGAGATTTTGGTCAGCGCTTAGCATCGAGATACTTAGCGCTGGTGAGGAATTACATGATGAGAATATGGAGCGGCGCCGGAATGAAAGGGCGGGGGACACTGGAGATACACGAGAAAACCCGTTGACCAGCGACATCGTCTGGCAAGATTCCTACATGCGAAAGTCCTGGAACCAACTCCGCCGGTAAAAAATCTAATACTAAACGTATAGTGATTAAGATATTGGAAGGTTCATGACAGTCCAAGACTAGGTAGGTACCTAACTACGGTCAAGGACTTCCTGGACTGACTTGGACTGCGAAGGCACAACGGAACTCCTTAACGACGTACACTTTAAATCTGAATTAGTGAATATTCGCTGACTCACGACGATGGATGGTGCATTTTCAACAAATTGCATCAGAGAGAAACCAATGTGAAATTGGTGACTATTCACTAATTTCGATAAAGATTGCCAACATTTCACAAGTTAACTAGTGAATGTCCACAGATATTCCAGTAATTTTTCACTAATTAAATAAGTGAAAACTGTTCTTTGAAAACAACTGGAAAAACTGTTAATATTCACTGATTCACTTGTGAAATGTTGGCACTCTTAAAGGAAATCTGTGAAAATTCACTAATTAAACAGTGACTGTTTTCGCTGATTCAAATTGTCGAAATTGGTCCATCCATCAGCGTGAATTAGTGGATATTCAGTTATTCAGATTTAGAGTGTACAGCCCGAATGTGGAAGGTAGGCACCGGAACTCCACAAAAAATCAAGAAATTAAAAACATTTTTAACAAAAAAATAACATCGACTTCAAAAAATTCTACTCTGAAAATAAACACTAAAATGTAAAAAAAAAAAAAATAATTAAGTTATTTTTAATGCTGGAGAATAGATGTGTTGGCCGATGATGTTTCATTTCTATTAAAGTAGTAAGTTTGACTATAGATCTCGTAATTGGTTCAGATGCAGCCGCAGTGAGTGAGTGAGTGAAGAGGTTTTGGTCAGCGCTTAACAGCGAGGTCTTCAGCGCTGGTGAGGGGTGATATGATGTGAGTATGGAGCAGCGCCGGAATGAATGGGCGGAGGAAACGGGAGATACCCGTGAAAACCCGCCGACCAACGGCATCGTCGGGCACGATTCTCACACGCGAAAATCCGGGAACTGACCCCGCAGGGAATTGAACCCGGATCGCCCTGGTGGGAGGCGAGGAGTCTGAGCTTGTGAATCTATTTATACGACCCAGTAATACGTCGACTCTGTATTTTCAGCGTGTACCACAATTGAATGTATATACATAAAAAATGTCAGTATCAGTAAGAGTTTAGTTTTGATGATTTGCTAACCAAGAAGTCGAATTTCTCGGAGGATCTCCGTTTACCGTGAACGCGTGGATTCTTGAATTCTTCACTTGCTCTAGGGATCTCGGCCGCCTTGATCGTTAAGGCATCATGTACGCATGACTGGAATATTGGAATGCTGACAGCGTGACTCGGTTTATGAGCGCATAGGACCGGAACCAAACGATAGTAACCAACTTTACCACGGGGTCGGGCCGCTTGTGTTATCTTCACTGAGACTATGCTACATAAAACCTAAATGCAGAACGGGAAAATGCTTACACTTAACTGGTTTCTGAGACTAAGGCCGTGTTCAATTTGGTCATCTAAGGGCCCTTACCACGCTTCAAGCCCTTGAAATGTGCATCGCGGAAGTGACGGCACGCATGCCGCTGTTCGAATTTCCGATGACCTATAAAGAAAGCCTCGGGTAAAGGCTCTACAGGTAACTAAAGCCAGAGACATTTTCCGAATAGTGAGGACAGGTTTTATGAGAAAACAGGCATAAAGCCTAGTTAATTACATTTGACAGAAGAATGCAAAGGCAAGGTGGAGGGAGACATCAGTCGCACTCGTGTTCCTAAACCCTGTGTGTCTACCTGATGACGGGAACAGATTCCAGTTCCCGAAACGTCATAACACTGTCTGTCTGGAAAACTACTGTGTTTTGTTTCGTCTCTTCATAGTGTCGTTTGTCTTTTCTGTATATGTCTGATATCTATTGCGTTTTGTCTCGTCTATTTGTTGTGTCCTTTTGTTATTTTTCTGTTCGTGTCTGATATTTACTGTGTTTGTTGTTTCGTCTCATCGTTGTGTCGCAGGTTACTTGGTTTTATTTTATTCGTTATTGTTTTCATTTATTATCTGTTTGTTCCTTATTTTTTACTTGACCCGATTCCATTATGGAATTTCATGTTGTGTATGTATATTGCTGGCTAAAGCATACTCCGCTCATTTTATGGTTTTCATTTATTGGTTTAGTTTTGTTTTCTTTGACAGTCATTCAATTTGCAATGGAGTACCTCCAAGAAACTGAATATAGTCATTCATGTCCTGGGATCATAGAGATTGCACAATACCCGTATCGATGTGTTTTTGTAGCGTGAACTCCTGTAAAATTTATTTCTCGCTTGTCGTACTTGCTTTTCGTATCGTCTGCCTTGAAAATTCAAAAATTTAGTTTTATTCTTAATAATCAAGTTATCTCATAAAGTAAAAAAAGACTTACGTATAATATGTTTTAATACTTATATAAGCATCACTCTGACGCGAACAACACCTCAATATCTCTACTGGTTAGATGGATATCATGGGTTGATGGAAAACAAATTTTGCGCTTTTTCACCCTTTTCGGTGTAGGATTACGAAATATTTTAATTTCACATCTTAGACATTTGTATAAGTATTCCATTGAAAATTCAATCATGATGGTAGCCCGTTCAGTTGAATCCAAATCGATCATATATTAAAAAAACACGAATGAACCCTGCACAGTATTGAAAGTTCGAATTTCGAAAATCTAAAAACTATTTTGCGATTATTTTTGTAATCATCATCCTGAAACAAAAATTAACTGTATATCACGATTGGTTCGATATATATCGAGGATTTATCTAAAACACATTACAGGTCTTTTCACCTCCTAAGAAAGAAAATATCGAAAAACCCTTTAATCACGTTTTAGAATACATAACTGGTGTCTCTTGGACGTGAAGAACACTACAATAGCCCGCTGGGTTCAAGATATATAGACGATTAATTAAAAACACATTTCATCATTTTTCGACCCTTTTCACGTCCTTAGGTAGGGAATTTCGAAAATTCGTGAAATTACTTTTCAGGTATTTGAGTAAGCATCAATATTAAACAAAAATCACGTTGCTATATAAAAATCAAGGGAATCTATATAATATATACTAGCAGTCTCCCGCGGCTTTGCTCGCGAGTATTATTCGTAACTGATAATATTTACTTTAATTGAAAAACCTCTTTGCACACCAGATTGGTACTTCAGTCATCAAGTGTTAGAATGTCCAAGCGGCTAGTTGAACTAATTCTGCAGCAGGATAAGTAGCTATAGCTGTCCACGCGAAAAGCAGTCTTACGTTTGTCCCTGCCACTAACAGCGACTACTCCTGGGCCTTATTTATAGCCCTGCCTATTTGACGTTGTGGGGTAATTACACACACCTAGGTGAGAGGTTAATCGAATGAGAAATATCTGTTTACCCTGTGCACAACCATTGGTGACGGTGCCCTCAATTACATATTTTCAAAATATTCACTTTAACTTTATTGCCATTACAAAGTTTCAAAGGGTAAAGGTTTCGCGGAAACGTATTTGGTGCCCTAAACCTGAGATTAGTGAGATGATGTATCGTCGGTTTACTGCCAAAAAAGACAAAGACAACATGAGAAAAAATTATAAAAATGCTAGGAATATGTATATGTTGTTCACGAACAATTGCCCAAGTTTAAAGTCTATTCGTCGTTTCGTACTGTTGTGTCACAGTATAGTAACATACCAGATTTTTGTTAATATCTACACTTTAATACTGTTTTCAAACGAAATAGCATTTATGACTTAATCACTTTTGGCAGTATACCGACGATATGTCAGCTGATATTGTAGAGGAACCTAAGTGGAAAGCGAACTGCAATTTTACCCCTTTTAAAGACTACATGTATATTGCACTAATTTAATCTGCCTTGTAGTTTTTTTGTGTCAGAATTGAACGTTCGCACGCAGCTTTTAACGGAATTCGAGCCCAGAACCTCCCGGAATTTAGACCTGAGTAACAAACAACTGCGTCACGTAACGTGGAAATAATTCATGAAAATAACATTTATTAAAAAAAATAAATAAAATAAAATATTTGTGTCCTGGGCTCATAGAGGTTGTACAACACCACGTCTCGATAGGTTACTGTAGAGCTTAGAGTAAATATAGGGTAGAGGGAGTATCCTCTATACAGCTGCATACGAAATTGTGTGTTCAACATGTGTCACGTGACTTTAGTGAAATATGCACGGGAAATTTTAAATAACATTGAGAACCAAGATAATAATTGCTTAGTAATCACAACTATGTTGGGTTATTTTGGTCCCTTATGAATATATTAACTAAGGAGAACATACTACCATATTATCGCATAGTATAATTGCGTAGAAATTTCAGAACGACAAATGTAAACAATGTTTGCCACGTTACTGTTTTCCTTAGCCCAGCTGGTTTTAGTAAAAAGTAAATATTAGCTACATACTTACTAGAAGGTTTTGAACCGAGATCTTGGTGACACCACATGGCTAAATATATATTCTAGAAGGTACGCCATGAGTTTCAAACAACACAACTGCATTTTTACGACAAGAAAACATAAATAAATGACACCAAACTCTCGAGACCATGTTACACACACATTTGTGACGTCATGTTCCCTCTACTATAATTTACCTCTATGCTGTAGAGTGAAACTCCTGTATAGGTTGTTTCTCGCTGCTCGTTCCTGCTCTTATGATCGTCCGCCTTGAATATTGACCAACTTAGTTTTATTCTTAATAATCACGTTTCTTATAAAGAAAAAAAAATTATACATATTTTTAAAAAAAATTTACATAAGCATCACTCTGACGCGAACAACACCTCAATATCGCTACTGGTTAGATAGATATCGTGGGTTGATGGAAATCAAATTTTTTGCTTTTTCACACTTTTGGGTATCGAATTTCGAAATATTTTAGATTTACATCTTAGACATTTGTATAAGTATCCAACTGAAGTGTAAATCACATCGCTAGCCCGTTCAGTCGAATCAAAATCGATCATTCACTAAAAAAACACATATCACCCCTGCACAGTATTGAGAAATCGAATTTCGAAAAATCTGAAAATCGTTTTGCGATAATTTCTGTAATCATCATCCTGAAGCAAAAATTAATTGTATATCCCGACGAGTTCGATAGGTATCGAGGATTTATCTAAAACACGTTCAAGGTCTTTTCAGCACTTAAGAGAGTAAATTTCAAAAAACCCTTGAATCACGTTTTAGAATACTTTATTGGTATCTCGTGGACGTAAAAAACACATTAGCCCGCTGGGTTCAAGATATATCGACGATTAATTGAAAACGCTTTTCACCACTTTTCACCCCTTTTCACGTCCTTAGGTGGCGAATTTCGAAAATTCCTGAAATTACTTTTTAGGTATTTGAGTAAGCATCAATC
>PNEQ01014457.1:0-12470 GCA_003012365.1 Medauroidea extradentata
ACCAGTTGCATCACCTTCTAGTGAAGGGACAGAGAGTATACAATCTTCAATTTGTTGAGAATCTTTGTTGTACAAAGTGACTACAATAGGGTACAGCTTAGCATCACTTTTGTTGCTACCATCTGTAGAAACAGAAAATGGCGTGTTTTGAAGAATTTCGATTGTTTTCTTCTTTTCGTTAATGCCTATTTCACGCACATTGCTGATGTTTTAGTTCGGGCACATCCATACTGCTTGGCTATCAGGCTGTCGGGGAACATACTCCTAAACAGCGCCCCGGCGTGGTCGGCACAGTTGAATGGGAGGTTATGTTCAATTATAAAAGAAGTAAACAGACACTCCGCACGTGTAACACTTTCACTGTCATTTTCTTTAACACAAAAGTTTAACTTACGATTACTTTCAACACATACTGTGCTTTCTTTGTGTTTTTTTGTTTGCATATATGTTTCTATTTCCAGTGTTAGTAGTTTATTAAAAAATGTTATTCACGCTTAAAACATCACAATTCTCCACATGTCACTACATTATTAACAGTGCATTAACCAGAAAGTGTGAATCATTGTCTCTGGCAATAGGTCATGTAGGCACTCAGGAGGAACTAGGTCCACGTGCTGGGAAGACTGGTACCTAGTTACTCGGTCAGCCGTAACGCCTTGCAAGTATGAAATATGAAGGGTCTAGGTGCGCGTGCTGGCGAATTGCGCTTCCGATCTATGGACATTTGCAATGATCACGTTTTGCAGGGAATGTCAGGCACTAAATTCTTTTCTAGATTCAACATTACTACCATTCTGGTTAAAATGCTTTCTCACCTAAAGTGATCAAAAATATGGTTCCATGGAAAATGTTAACAGATTTTACTGTATTGTTTCCCCTGCTGAAAAAGATGGGATGCAGCCATTATGTAAGTTTTTTTAAATACTGCTGTAAGCCTTTCAAAATAATGGTACAGCCATTATGTGATGGCAACCATTATGCGAGTAAATATGGAAATAAAAGGAGTACAAATATTTCAACTAAATATTTACATTTCTGATAAAGGATATCAATTATTTTCTTGCAAGGAATAATCAAAAATTAATTTTTTTAAAGATTTAATACCTTCAAAACCATAAAAATTTTCTTACGAAAGTAAAGGTTTCGAATTAATTCATCACTTCTCCTCCAGAGGCCTTCAAAACATTGTAACAGGGTTCTAATTTATAATTATACTGCATGTCATTACCATATGCAGCATGATTCAGAAAACATGTCTCTTCACAAAGCAAGAAACGTAAAATTCTGAACATCAAAATAAATGTTAACTTAGAAATAAAACAATGTCATGCTAAACATTATAAAACATAAAAGATAGATGAAAAATAACAACACACGTAAAATTTCTGAAATGCAGATACCTCAAGATATTTACTACACTGCAAATTTGTATTGTAATGAACAGAACATACCTAAACCTCTGGCCGCTACATCAGTGGCAACAAGAATCGGTGATTTTCCAGAACGAAAATCTATAAAAGATAACAAAACAAATACAATAACACAGTACATAGCTCAAAGAAGGAAAAAAATTGTACTTTTTACTACGAGGTTAAATGTTAATCAAATTTCCAAATTGAATCTTTTTTTTTTATTTCTTAGAATAGATAATTAAATAATTAACAAGAATGGTATGTATACATATCAAAATAAAACTAAGTTGTACAAAAGTTACACAGTACACTTCAAAGTTATTTTTGGAAATTTGCTGACTAGGCAAAATACAATATACAAGACAGAATAATTATGGTTTAAATACAATACAGTATATGTTTTACATCACAAATAAATCCCAAACGAAAGTAGAAAATTTGGAAGTATGCCTTCGGAAGAAACCAGTCACGTATGTACTATAACATGCATAAAAAAATACAAGGAATCAAAGCTGTTAAAAACAAAGTAAAAGGTACAACTATAAATTACACCGTATTACTGTGTAATCGTAAGTAAGACAAGGAGTTATTACAAGAAGTTTGTAATTACAAAAGTTTTTGTAATGCACCATCAATTTAAAAGTAAATTTCAAGACAAAATTAATTGGAATTGACAAGTGTGGTTTCCAAGTGCACATCCATAGATACAAGTGGTTTACCCGTAAAAAAATTGTCAATAAATACAGTTACTAATTATTAATGCATACAGTGAAATCTCATTATAAAGTACATCGATAAAGCCTTCATTTTTATACTTTATAATGAAAGTACTTTATTCTGAAAGTCTTACTTTTTCCTTTAAAATAATTTTTTTTTTTTAATTTTGGGATAACAAGACACTAGGGGAATAAAACCTTTCAATTGCAAAAATATATAACACTGTAATGATTTAAATTATTTTGGAAGTATGTACAAACTAATATATAAACAGCTCACTTGTTGCAGAAGTTTATTATGTAAGAAAATCCACTTCCTAACTCTGAAAAACACCACCAGAGAAACTTGTGTGTTCATTAAAAATACAGAAGGGTAAAAAAAAAAAAAAAAAAAAAAGTTCAGCTAAGTCTAACTTAAACAGCACACCACATATGCCTACATATGCACAATGTTTTCTTAATTGTATTTTTAAACTACCTAAGCTATTTTAGTTTAGTTTGGGATAATGTCATAAACAGAATAAAGCCTTGCACTAAACAAATAGGCACAGTGTTTTGGTCATTCATTTGTAAAAAAACTGAGAAATTTTGGTTTGTTTTGTGTGATTGATAAGCACATTATTCACAAACTGTCCAACATCATGCATTGACTACATAACATGAATTGGTACGTTTTCTGTTTTGGAAATAAATGTTGAAATCTTTTCAAAACACATCGTAGCTTCTTTTGAAGTGACTGGCTCCTCTTCAATTTCTTCGTCTTCTGAAGATTCACTGACTGCTGATTTATTCTGGAGAACTTCGTTGACTATTTCTGCATCTGTCAACTGTGGTGTTGTTTCAACATCACAGTCAACAGTTACATAGTCTTCAAAAGAAATGTTGTTGTCCAGCTGTAAAGTACTGGATACATCTTGCCAAAATTCTGCTGAGATACCATCACTAGCATCAGCATCAATTGCAGATCTTGTGGTTGCCTGGTCCTTAGACAAACCATCATCACTGCTATCATCATCACAAGCATTCATTATACTAGACTTCTTCCAACAATTTGCAATGGTCTCCTTCTTTACATTCCACCAACCACCAGTTATCAGTTCAATGGCTTGGCGGACATTGATGTTGGTGGGCAAATTGCACCTGATGTTGATCAGAACTCTGTCGACAAGCCGTTTCCGAAAATGAACCTTAGCATTTTGAATGATGCCTTGGTCTAGAGGCTGCAACACAGAAGTGCAGTTTGCTGGTAGAAATTCTAATTTAATGTTTTCTAGACGTACGTCAACATTATGGGCAGCACAATTGTCAACCAGCAAAATAATTTTTCTGTGTTTTCTTTGCATTTCTCTGTTTGTTTCAACTAGCCACTTGGAGAAAAAATCCTTCGACATCCATGCTTTGGTGTTACTGACGTAGTCAGCTGGAAGTGATGCAACTCCTTTAAAACATCTAGACATTTTGAATTTTCCTATTACCAATGGACGCAGCTTGGTGGTTCCAGTTGCATTGCAGCAGAATAACACTGACAACCTTTCTTTTGATTTTTTCCCACCTGAGCAATTTTCTCCTTTGTATGCCATAGTTTTATTTGGCATGAGTTTGTAGAAAAATGCGGTCTTGTTATCATTAAAAATATCTTCAGGTGAATAAGCTTTCAAAATGCCATTCAGCTTATCAACTTTCCACTGCTCTGCAGCTGCTGTATCTGCATCTCTTTCCTCCCCTGACACAGTATTCCATGAAATTCCGTGTCGCTCACGAAAACGATGCAGCCATCCATAACTTGCTTGAAAATCCTTGATGTCCTTCAAGAAAGCGAAATCTTTTGCTTTGGCCTGCAACATCGGCCCTGTGACAGGTACATTTTGTGCCCTCATGTCCTTTAACCAGTTGTTTAGTGCAACTTCCAGGTCCTTGTTGTTTCCTAAACGAAGTCTTTTGCGACCAGCAGACAATGATGACTGTTCATATAATTTACTGATTTTTTTGCGATCTTTTATAATAGTTGACAGCGTAGTAGGCACTAACCCAAACGATCGTGCCACGTCTGCTTTCTTCCTTCCTTTGTCAACTTCTTTCAAAATCTCCATTTTTTTCTTTTATTAAAGTAAACTGCTTACGTTTCTTTTTTTCGGATTGATGTTACATTATGATAATTAAAATTGTCGAATACTAGCACAGCGTCTAACAAAAACATAAACAAACGTCACGGCTATAGAACAGATCATAGATTAACCATAGTGTGATATGAGCATGGCTGTGTATAGGAACTTATGAGGCTATCGGCCATGTTGCGACACCGAAAGTAAATAAATATTAACCTATAAACTTTACAGAACTGAACGGAGTTACATAATGAAAATTAAAAAAGAAATGTTCATAGCTTCATATGGTCAGTTAAAAAGTTTGTTATATTTTTTTATGTTTAAAATAGAGGCATTACGTGACAATAAAAATGGTGATACGAAACACGCCACTAGAACACTTTTCGAGACGACAATCGATTGTTAAAGTCGCGCTCGAACATATGCACTTTTACACTACGAAACGAAGTTTGGAATGTATCCACCCGGTATGTGTTTACGTTTTTCTTTGGAGAACAGTCGGAACCAGTCTTGAATGTGATAAAAATTGTAAATATATTCTAAGAAATACTATTTTTGTTGAAAAAAAAACAAACAAATAATTAATTTAGAAAAGGAAAATCCAACGAAAACTGGTAAAAAAACACTTGTTATATTGAAAGGTAGGGTATATTTATGTTAAAGTGAATTATTTTTACATTGTTTACATTGAGATTTTGTGCGGGAATTTAATTTTGTTCGTTATAATGAAAGATACGTTATTCTGAAGTACGTTGTAACGGTATTTCACTGTATTATAATTACAATGCCATGATGACATACTGCTTTAGCATGCCGCATGGTCGTGTGCTTTGTGCCGAAAAATTATGTGGCAACAGCAAAATTGCTGCTGCACCTGGCAGCAGTGCAATTAGCCCCCTCTCTCCCCCTTTCTCCTACCATTCATTCCACCCAACCATCCCACCCCCTCTAGCCCAGCCAGTTTGCTGGTATCAGTTATGTTCGTTGCAGTCACTCGTGCACAACTTTAACCCTTTCAGTTACAGCTCTATTGAGATATATATTCAAAAAGTGTTTTACTGTTATATACATATGGGTGTTTATGAATGAATATCGGGGTTTCAGAGCTTTACAATATTTATTACATTGAAGGTACAACTATAAATGGTATGTTAATAAAAGAACAACTCAAACAGTTTAATCTAGAAGCTTATAAGTGTTCTATGTGAGCACCATTTGTCACATGGACCTCATCAAGTTGATAGCCTAGTTCTTCCCAAACTTTCATTAGTGTGTCTGCAGTGTAATTGTTGCAACAGCTGCTACAATCCTGTTTCTTAATTCGGGGAGGTTAGCTGGTAGTGGAGGCATATACATTCTATCCTTGATGAAACCCCAAAGGTAGAAATCGCATGGCGTCAGATTGGGTGAACGCAAAGGCCATGCAAAACAAGCTCTGTCATTACGCCCCTTGCGGCCAAGCCAGCAGTAGGGAACAATGTCATTCAACCACTTGCATACTGCGTTGTGCCAGTGAGGTGGCGCGCCATCTTGCTGGAAAATGAAAGTCTCTGGTTCATCATCTTGCAACTGAGGGAAGAGCCATAGCTGTAATGTATCAAGGTAAGTTGTACCGGTTACAGTTGGTTCACCAAAAAAGAAGGGCCCATAAACTTCCCGTAGGGATACGACACAAAAAACATTCACTTTAGAGGAGTCTCGTTGCAGTTGTACTATCTCGTGGGATATTTCTAAGCCCCAGATCCACACATCGTGAGTGTTAACATGTCCACTAAGATGAAAGGTCAATTCATCGTTACAGACAACACAATCAATAAAATCTTCATTCGCAGACAACATGTCCTTGCGAAGTTAGCAGTGCTACATAGTCCGAAGGCGTTAGAGCCTGTACCAAAGACAAGGCCGTAGTTGTAAGCATCTCTTTAAATCTGTCCAAACAGTCGACACAGGAACTTCTAATTCACGACTAATCTTCCAACAGATTTTTTGGGCAACGAGTGAACAACTTCTCTCACTTGCTCAACAGTATCTTCACTAACTCTTGGACGTCCCGTACTATTCTATTTACAAAGGCAGACGCACTCTTCAAACAGGTGATACATCTACGGATGTTATCCCTGGGAGGATCTCTACCGAACTTAATACGAAACGCACGTACCACAATAACTACAGATTCGGTCTTTGCAAACTGTAGGTCGCAAAACAACTTCTGTACACTAGTTGCCATCTTTGCAATTACTGCCTCCTAGCGGATGGCAAGTGAAACTTTATGTGCGCATGCGCACTTGTACCTATAAACAAAACTGTTTCTGAGTTGCTCTTTCATTTTACATACCATTTACAGAATAGATTTACGTTCAATGTAATAAATACAGTATTGTAAAGCTCTGAAATCCTGATATTCATTTATAAACACCCTAAATTATTTTTATAGAAATGAGCAATTATTTATTAAAAATTTATTAATTTATTACCAAAGAAAATAATAGCTTTATAATTATTTCTATTGTCAGTTAAAGGTTTTTTTAGTAATCCATTACATTGTGTAAAATATTATATAGTTTCAAGAAATATTTGCAATGCATATACATATGGAAAAAATACTGAGCATACTATCGCCTTCTAGCATTTTTCACAGGCAACAAAATCTGTTATTTCAGCTCTTGGTGCTAAAAGGCTTAAACTGTAGCTGCTCAACCTTTCTCAGTAGCATCAGTTTTGAACATTAATTATTTCAGCCTTGACACACTGCGAACACATAGCCTCCATTGAGCCTCCTGACAGTCCTGCCGGCCACCCTCCCCTCTATCTCTACGTTACATTGCCCTGCCGCCGCCGTCTGTAAGCAGACAACCCGCTACACTTCTCCGAACGCCGCAGTATATGTGTGGTATACCCACTCCACTTAGCATCACGCGTATACAGAGTAATCTTACCACCCTGCGCCTCCCGTCCCTGGACTGCACAGAGACGCAATCACTACCATTCCTTCCCTCCCCCCTCCTTCCGGCTAGCAGTGTATAAGGTGCGCGCAGAGGAAAATCAGGACAAGTCTTGGTAACTCTTTCGGCTAGTCATACCACAGCATTCACCATGTCGCACAGCCTGCCATCGGCTGCCGTCATATGTCTGAACCTTACATGGTTCTCCCCCAAGCCTTCGGTACCTTCACAGTCGCAATTCAGGCAACCCTTGCCCTCTCGACGAGTCACACTTCATGCTAGGTTGCAGTAGGATAACTGTTAACAGGTTAAACTACCTTGGGTATAGTCTGGGGCTGTGCGTTGCTTGATAATAAACACAGCTCCACCTAAACTCTTGTCTGTTCTGCCCTTTTCCCTTCACTTTAGGTTTTCCCACATATCCCACCGTCCCCTTTCCCAGATCCAACCCACGACCTCATGCTTCGAGGACAGGTTAGATTTTTGGCCTTAAAAGTATTCAAGTGCGATGAAATCATAATTTTATATATTTATGAAATAGTGTTAGTTTTGTAGACAATACTTGTGAGTACAGTTTCTGCTTACAAAACCATTTCAGCTTTTAAAGTTTTCTCATAACGGTGCGACAAAGTCAAAATTTGCTTGTTCTGCTGCCATGCAAATAGTGAAAACTGAACAACTTGAATAAAATAATTCACTGTGATATTACATCCCATGAACTATGCAATAAAGTATTTAAAATACCATAACGTAATATTTTGAATTTTAAAAAAAACGCAAAAGTACAAGGAAAAAGTTGAAAACTCAGCAATTTTTTAAAATACAAAAATAGTTCATGGGATTGTTTAAAAATGTTTTACCGAATTTTTCCGCATATAATGCTATTTTTTTTTTTTTTTTTGCCGATTTCAGTGGTACCAAATCACTATTCGCATTATATGCGGGGTCGCATTATATTAGTGCGCAAGAGATAAATAATCCCGGGGTCTGCCTATATGCCGTTTTTCGCGACACAGTGTCTTGTCTAGGAGGGAGGTACAGCGGAACCTCGTTAAGACGAAAATACGGCCATAACGACAGTCTTTTTGTGCACCATCAATTTCTGTATTAAATACAACGTTAATTAATTTGTTTAATACGAGAGCATTTTCACGGTTGCGTACGTTATGACAGAAAACCGGCAATACGTATGCGGAATGCGTCACGTAAACAACAACCACTCGGTGCGCTCGGAAGTGAACATCAAGAGTTGCGAGAAAGAATCTATTGTACGCGGCGTCCCGTACATCTGGTGGTGCGCTCTTGCCGCGAAACTCGGAAACAATAATCCTGACGGAGCAAGCATCACAACGATACGCTGAGATCGATACTTTGCGCTGAGTCGACTCTATATCGACGCGTGTACACACAAATAAAATTGTGCGACCTTTGTCTCCTGGCGGTAGCAGTCCCGCCCAACGCAGCCGTGTTATGTTTGCAAGATAACGTTATTTATAAAACTTAGCATTCAGATGAGAATTATTTTCTTTTGTGCATACACAAAAAGTTTTTTCCATGATGTTTCGAAGTGCGTATACTGTGCCATTGTTTTAACACATGTATTAGTTTCACGTAAGCAGAAGAATAATCAACACGGCATCGTCATTCGTCCACTAATATTACTGTATATGTTAAGGTATAAATGTGAAACTTTTTTAATGTGTTTATAAGACATTGACATTACGTCGCTGAGAATATAGTACCCCAAAAAATGTTTGTTTTTGAAAAAAAAAAATATTGAAACTTTCGGTTTTTCGAAAAAAAAATATTATTTTGAAATTTTATTGTTTTTTTGTTGAGAGGTAGCAATAGCGTGAACATATATAAAATTTTGTTAAAATCGTTCCAGTGGTGTTCTATTATAACCACGTTGATATAATGTAGGTGCAAACATGCAAAGCCAGTCCTGACGCCAGCTAAGCAGACACGGGCTACTAGCATAGCGTAGGTCTGGCAACGGTGGCAACAACACTGACGCCACAGTGTCTGCATTCCAACCGCCATCTCCTCAAGACTCGCTTCCCATCCTCTTGTTTACCGTTACTGGTCTGCATCAGTCCTTCCCCCCGCTGCTTTGCCATACCCTTCCCTTCAGTTTGCTCGCATGCTCTACTCTCTAGATCTTCTTTCATGCCGCCGGCTGCCACACTACCTACCCGCACGGCCCGAGCCTCGGTTCACAGCATTCACTGTATCGCATTATACGGCCATGCAATTTATTTTCCGATTTGAGTGGTTCAAAATTGCCATTCGTACTAAATGCGAGGTCGCACGATATGCAGAAAAATACGGTATGACCGTATTTGCCGGTATATAAGACGACAATTTTTACATATTTTTGGCCCTCAAAAATTACTACTCGTCTTATATGAGGGTGCAAAAATTTTTGGTAGCCAAAAATCGTTTGAAAGCTAAGCTGTAAGCTGTGGAGTTGTATGATGTTTCAAGGAATTGCGTTTTTCGTCACAAATGAAAACAAGTGCCCCGTTTATTTTTATAAAATTTACGGTACAAAATTTTGATGAGCGTCATTCATAATAATGGTCACTTCCTCGCAGTGAAGCGGCGATCGATGCGAGCGCGTGCCGGGATACTTTGTCTCGCCAGCCTACAACTCTCGGGCGGAAAAAACGAGGATCTAGATACCGTACCACACATTCATGTGTCTACCGTCTAGTGCTAGGCTGGCAGACAACACCGCACAGGAATGCGATGACCTTGCAAACAGCTGTTGTTGCCCGGCGTTGCTGTGTAATGCGCTGCGTGCCTCAGGGCGGCGTTGCCAAGTCGCGCACACCAACCGGCAAATGGAGATATCGCCAACCGCCGCCGTGCATTTCCTTGGCTTTTGGGCGCGCGGAGAGCAGTAGTAGCCAATGTTATTTGTTTATGTGTCAACTATGATGTTTATATGACGGTAATAAATGCATTGAAATATTTAAACTAAATTTTTAATGTTTCTGGCAAAGGAAAAAAATATTTTTCTGTCGGGAAATTCAAAATTAATCATTTACTTTTTTTTCAAGATTTTGTACCTTCAAAACCATTACTCGTCTTATATGCGAGGTCGTCCTATATGCCGACAAATACGGTACCTTGTCCGTGGCATGTTATTTCACTGTGAATTATTTCACTTACATAAGCCAATTGGTTTTCACTATATGCATGGCAGCATGACGCACAGTTATGAGAGAAAACTACGAGTGTTAAAATTCTTTTGTGAAAGGAAACTGTACTCAAAAGTATCGTTTACTAAACTAACACTATTTAATGTAAATATAAAATTATGATTTTATCGCACTTGAACACCCTTAAGGTGTGGTATACCTTAGTTTTCAACGTCTTCTGTTACTTTCATATTTGTACCAGATTTTTTTTTTCTTATTTTAGACAAATTGTGATTAAATCTTCCTCTTAGGAAATTTTTGTATCTCTTATAGATTTTGCATAATGAGTCGAAAACATCAAAATTTGTACTTTACAGCTTTATGCACGCCACTAAAACCGACTGACATACCAAACTGAAAAAAATTCACAATGTATAACAATGTTGTAGGCTATGATTTGACATATATAAAACAAAAAATTTAATATTTTTGTAATTAATAAAAAATGGTAAATTTTGTAATGAAAATTTCAACAATTTTTGAAAAATACAAAACTATATACTTTTTTGCTTTGATTTGTTGTTTGGTATGTCAGTTTTGGTTAACATACTTTCATTGTTACTTAGTGTGCTGTGCTTAAATGAGAGACACAGGAATCAAAATTTTTTGAGAAAGGACAAACAAAAGCACTGAATTAAGAGTGCTCACTTTATCCCTAACATCTTTAGTTCTCTTTCCTTGCTGTGCAACAGTTAGTTGAATCTTTCTAATCACACGACCTTACTAACTCAATTCAACCCTCTTTTATCCCCTAGAAATGTGGCTTACCTCATCCCCGTGCTACAAGCAGTCTACACATTTTAAAACAGACAGTAAATGCATTCATAAACATAAATATGTAAACGCTACTAACCTTGCAAAACCCAGTCTCTCTCTGGTTGTGACTTATCGCCATGTATGCAAGATGCTGGCCACCTTGAAAAACAAAGAAGCACACAAATACAAACACCCTTCCCAAAACCTGTAAGTAAAATAAAATAGCCACAATCAATTCATATTAGCTCAGTATAGCGTATTGAACATACACAGATATTCATAACAATTATTCTCATCATTGCGAAACGTTTCTGAAAATTATTACAGATTCCTCTTCGAAACTCAAAACTAAACTGCAGTGGATCCTCTATCTAACTCGTGTACTGTACATAAATTGTCACTATCATTACATAACACCATATTAGTTTGTAGAAGGTAAGTTTTCAGTTTCCTTCTTTTCTTTCTGGAATTGTATACTTCATGAAAATTGTTTACGCACTGTTGTAATTAAAGGATTAAATATCTGGTTCAGTTACTAGCTGGATTTCTTTTAAAGTAAACCTAACATATCTCAGAAAACAAAACATGTCGGTACACACTGCTCCCTCGCTTATCCGAACTAGTCGGGGGACGAACCGGTTCGGTTTTCTGAATTGTTCGGATGAAACAGCAATTTTTTTGTTCATAAACAAATTAGGTACGTTTGTATTAAAGCAACACTCATGTACTATAAGAAACATGGTGAACATATTATACACAAACTGTTCATTGAATTTTATTTTACACTTTATGTACATAATACTGAAAAATTAAAAGTAGTACAATATTTAAACGTTCCCAAGAATCTCAGCGTAACTCCACGCTAAAGTCATCTGGCAACGCTGCTTCCCGCCCGGCCGACGCTCCGCAGCCAGCTGATCAAGCTTCCCCATCTTGCTTTGTTCCCCTCTCTCGTCTAGCCACCCTTCTGTATTCTATGCTGACACTGTAAGGCATTTGGCCATCCCACCCCAACCTATTCTGAACTTATAAATATATATATTTTTTTTCTTTTTCCTCTTCATAACGTCTGTCTTTTGGCTTTAATTATTATGGTTAATAGTTATTAAAATCATTATTTTCATTGTTTGGTAATTTAAAATCCCCCGGCGTCAATATAGGCCTAGGATCCCTGGATGCTTGACTGAATTTTGGTTTGTAACAACTAACTTAGTGTAACTGTTTATTTTTCAAAGTCGCCCGGCGGTAATATTCTTGTGCCCGGCCTCCCTTATAGAGTGTTCTCTGATTTAGTGCGACATGATGAATAAAGTGCTTCATATTACAGCCATAG
>PNEQ01014460.1:0-14199 GCA_003012365.1 Medauroidea extradentata
ATATACGTACGTACTTGTTTTCTCTTTTGTTCTCTTCCATTTTCAACATTTTTGCGGATTATCCGCGATTTTCGTTATCCGCGGTTGCCGCGCCACCCAATACCGCGGATAATCGGGAGTGTCCTGTATATATATATATATATATATATATATATATATATATATATATATATATATATACACACACACACATATACATGCACACACACATATAAACACACATATATATATACATATACATGTTTGTGTGTGTATAACCTTTTAATACACATTTTTATCAGTGTCCCATTAAAATAATAAACACAATAGCCCATTTGGTACAAGCTATATCGATGATTCATCAAAAAATACATTTCACCCCTTTTCATCCTCTTGGAAGAAACCCTGCGTTAAAATTTCACATTTTTAGGTCCATCCGTTTAGCCTGTACATATGTCAGTCTTCTATTTTATGTATCATAGACATGTACTGACATTCTACAGAAATTAAAAAAATATATATATATATATGTTTTAGTGCAAAATGTTGTGTTACTAATAATTAAAACACAGAAGGCCTTAAAAAAGTAGAGATTTCAATTTTCAACTGTCCCGAGAAAACATGTAAATATTATACAAAAGTATTCACTGTATGTGAAAGTTAAAAACAGGTTTGTCAAGCAATCTAAGGTCCTCAAAAATGTGACAAAATATTTCTCTCAAAAACCTTCACAATACAATATGTCAACGTGATCTCACTAACATCTTTCTTCTAGCCAACAAGTTGGCTTTATGCCTACAGCTGTTCTAGCAATTTTCAGTTTTTAAGTACAGTAAACTTCCGATTACTTGTGTACAGATTAACCAGCTTTTGGATTACCTGTGTGTTTACCAATGTAAAAAAAAATTGTAAAATAACCATTTAGAAACATACAAGTATCAACTCGAGGGCCCACGAATGAATTACCAGTAACAAGATTGTGCAAGAATGGATTAATGAGATTTCATCATCTCTTTTCCTCATGCTTACAGTGAACCCCAGACATTTAATTTTTTTTAGGAAGAAAGGTGCACTATAGATGACTAAGTACTGTATTTGTAAGCAAAACAGTAGGTTTATTGAGTGAACTAAATAAATTCCATCATTTTTATAGGTTTTACATTGGTAAATGGGCGTTCTTCGTATTTTCATGTTTTTTGATCATCCGTGCATTGCCCGACATTCAAAATTAATCGACATGGATAATCAGGAGTTTACTGTGTACAATATACATGAGTGCTGCAATGCATTTCGCAATGTAAACATTTGTGTCTGAGAAATTTTTCCTTATTTTGAACCCTTCAGGTCAAAAGTGTCCTAAAAATATCAGGCTTATCGTCTTGCAAACAGATCAATTAACATGAAGTGGACAAATTACAAAGAAAACAATATCTAATTTTTGACGATACCTTAAAACTTTGTACAGATGCTATTCTGTATACCTATTCTATTAGAATGTGTTGATTTTATAAATAAGTTATAGCCGTATTTCACTAAACGAAAAATACCTGTAGGCCTACTTCATATTATCTATCATTATCAAATTCACAAAACTCTTTATTTCCCAGATTTTCTGATATGCTACTGGGTATTTCAAGTATAATTATGTATTTATGAATTCAGTTATACAAACAGTGGATAGCATTATTTTAAGGCTGTTGACTTCACAAGATATTTTAATGGACGGCTTAGTCAATGATGACAGAACAGACTGCATGCTGGAGGGAATCAGATGTTTTGCATAAACTATTGCACATTTGCCATAAGGCTCAATGTGTTGGCATGTTTGCTACAAAATATATACATACCTAACTTTATAAAACATTTAATGTAGTACAATAGAGCAAACAACAGTTCTTTGAAGAGCAGCAAAGATCCTACGTTCAGTGATTTTCAAATAAAAATAACTGCATCAGGAAGTCCGTCAATTGACACTCATACCTGCTGTTTTTTTTGTGTCTGTCTGAATTTAATATTTATTAAATACATGTGTACACAACTCCTTGGTGAATTGTTACATGTATTTTAAAACAGTGTACAGTACAAATCACTTACTATCACAAGGTATTTTGTGGGCCTACTTTTAGCCTCGCATGTAAATCTGAAGTAAGTCTATATACATACATAAAGAAAGTCGTGTTAGTTACACTATTTATAACTCAAGAATGGCTGAACTGATTTGGCTGAAAATTGGTGGGGAGGTAGCTTAGAACCAGAAGAAGGACATAGAATACTTTTTATCCCGTTCGATCGCGGTCCCGTGTGACCTCAAAGAGAATACAAGTCATTATAAAATGTGGTATAATAAAAACGCATACGACATGGAATAACAAAATACAAATGACAGCTAAACATAATTTTGTCTATGGATAAGTATGTTTAAAAATTTGATAACTATAAAATTTGTTAGAAATCAATAATCAGTAATTTGTATTCTCTTTCAATCATTATTGGCAATGGCGCGACCAAGACGATCAAATCTTTCTCAACAAAGCATGTTCTCGGGTAGGAAGACCATCTGCGTCATTTGTTCTTGTGCCTGAAAACTTACTAGAAAACGCTAAGGCTACATGCGCCGCGTCACATTTCGTAATTACCACATAAGAGGTTAAAAGTTATTTTACTTACTTTAACGAAGTAGGCCTACAAAGTATTGCTTCAGTGTACATGCATATATTTTATTTCTTGAGACAACACAATTTCAGAATTTTATAAACAACATTAAGTTAATCACGCCACATAATTTTGACTTTGTTGGTAAGTTGTTTTAAATGCATAGACCTAATTACATAAACTTGCATGTTGCACAAAAAAAAAAATTTAGTTACATATTAGCATACAATTTCTATTTGCATGTATTAAAGAGTAAATAATAAAATTAATTCCAGAAATAATAATTAACCTTGTTTTTCTGTCAAAAAGAAATTTAGGTTATGGTTATGTTTAAAACTTGATTTTTTTATAAATAACAATGAGCATTCGACTATGACAAATGAAGTCTCTTTTTCTTGATTGGCCAGCGAATACGTAATTGTGGTGATAACCGAGCATAGAAGTACCAACATGTGTTTTTCAAGTGTATTACTTTAGACGCCTTGTGTAACACGAAACTGTTATGATTGACAGAAACATAATCGAAATTTTCTCACAGAATCTTAAGAAGCCCGACTTACGAACGACACGTTTCAACTAAGACGCCATGCTTTAAAAGATCCGTAATCGACCTGCTGGCGGCATTGCGTGAACTTTGGCAACCATGTCAGCTACATGATGCCATTCTTCAATAAAAGTGAACTTGAAAAAACCTTATGAAAATTAATTTGATAACTTAAAACACTTTTTATGTTGTAAAAACAGTTGTAAAATATTATTGTAATATATAAGTTAATATACATTTACATTATATAAATAAAACATTAGAGACTGATTTATGTTTTCTTACCAATAGTACAACAATGAAATACTGTAAGTAGCCATAGGTAAGGGTTTTGACCTTCTCAATATTTAAGACAGTTACATTGATTGCATCTGCTGTCAAAATATTACAAATTTATCCTGAAACCTGAGTATGTAGTATACATGTACCAAGTTTGATGAAATTATGAAAAATATTTCTTAAGATATGTAATACCATGCTTTAAAAAAAAACCACAATATTGATAATATGAACACAGAATGAAGGATCTACACAAAAGTCTAATCAACTTTGTACGCATTATATGTGTACAAAGATTGATGAAATTCTCGTGGTGTAATGATGATGTGAAGGTAAATGTATGTGCGTGTGTAATGTGTACTAGAGATGATAATGTGGAACACTGGTATGTGGAAACTAATTCAGATGCGTGTGACACAACAAACCTTACGTGGACGTTAGCCACGTGACACATACACATACAGCACTTGCAAATAAAATACCTATAAAAATTATCAGAAGACGCTGAGACGGCAACACTCATTAAAAACTATTGGAATTAAGATAATCCTGATTTATTTAAGGTGAATTTGAATGCAAAGAAAAGAAAATACAGTAGGTGCTATCCCAATACAGGCTGCTGTGGTATTTAGTATGAAAAATTACTATCTCCACACATATCACTTACATACTCTATACACTTCCAAAAAAATATCAAACGTCACATACATCAATTACGTGTTCTGGAGTTATTAAATAAAATCAGTAGGTTTGAAATTCAGCTCAAAAACTAATGAGTTTTCTTGGCTAGTTAATCCAGTGGTAGGCATGAAATACTACACACAGCACCACTGGATAGGCTACAGCGTGACGTATCAACATTAAATTCAGTCTCGCAATTTGTTAGTAGAAGTTCGAAATAGTTTAGATAAAATTTAGACACTTCTTAAGGCAAATTTGGTCAAAATAAGTAGCGTGGAACAAAAGTAGTTCAAACAGTCCCGGAGGCTTAAAACTTTTATAATTTTTACACATTTTCAGTTCAACAAAAAAAAAATTGAGCCACTGGACAGGGATTAAAAAAAATAGAGATAGTAAGCGTCAGTCTAACAGTTCATATCCCACGATGGCTTGATACTCACTACAAACTCTCAGAAAAAACTGGACAAACACAGCCTCTTCTTAAAATGGCTTAATACTTTTAACAGTCTAGCTCCCTATTTTATGACTCGTGTGGGAGTCAGGAAGAAGCTAAAAGGACGCTGCTGATAGCGTCACTTCAAACAATAATCAAAGAGGAATTTGAAAAACTCTCTATGCTAGGAGCAAGCAAACTCTGGTGATACTGGTTAAAATTCCTCAACTGTATATTCTGCTGAATATTCCAGTACTTTTTCATAGCACAGCTAAAATTATAGCCATTAAAATTCCAAACAAAACTATGCTTGTTACAATTAAGTCAAATTTTAATCAGCAGGTTAACAAAGACCTAAGAAGCTTTTATAATTTAATAAAATTATTATAGTATTTCTCTGAAATCAAAAGTCTTTCATCACTGAATAGTAACATTAACTTAAACATTTCCACTACACAGAGTAAATTAACAGAGTAAAAGTAAAATGACATTGTCATCTGTAATCTCATTACAAAATTCTGAAAATATTTCTTAAGATATGTAATACTAGCCCATACTTAAAATATAAAATGTCCACCATTCTGAAAATATGAACACAGGATGAATGAAAAACACAAAAATCAAGTCAGCTTTGTATGTTGTACATGTGTACCAAGTTTGATGAAATCCTGAAAAATATTTCCTACGAAGTACTAAGCTAAAAATATAAAAAATGTCTGCCATTTTGAAAATATGAACACAGGATGAAAGAAATACAGAAAAGTCAAGTCAGCTTTGTATGTAGAATTAGCTGGTTCCCGCAATTTTGTTTGCAGGGTCTTCAATTTAACATGATAATATTTTTGAATCAAAAAGATTTGAAAAGTGCTAAATGGGGCAAAATTATGTAAAAGAGTAATTAATGTGGGTTTTAGAAATATTTTGAAAAGGAAAATTATCCCACAATATTTTTGGGTACTCCGTTCTGCCTCTGTAGCCCATTTTTGCATCCCACCACCCCTAAAGTATAATTTGTTTTGATAGAAACCTTCTTGAGAGTACACACAACTTGCCCACAACATTTTTTTCATAAAATTAAATTTTTTTGAATACCTCGTTTTGCCCCTATACCCCATTTCAACCCCTCTAAATCCAAAAATTATAATTTTTTTCAGCTGAGAACTTCACAGATGCACACACAACCCACCAGGTTTTTTTAGCTATTCCCCTAAGTTTTTGGGTGTCCCGTTCTGCCCATCTACTCCCCCCTCCAAATTGGTAGAAACCTTCGCAGGCGTACGCACAACTTACAAAAATTTATTTGTTGAGTTCATTTTTTTGGTATCCTTTTCTGTCCCTCTACCTCTTTTCGCTTCCCCACTTCCCAATTCCTTTGCAGTAATTTCATCGCAATTGGAGGATTGGTAATGGTTGAGCTCACTCTACAGTAGACTAAGTAGCTGTAGCTAAAAACTGTCCTAAGTCTATCTCTGCCATTCTTAGTAAATTTTTGTCCCAGACCTTATTTATAGTCATAGGAAAATAGATGAATATAAGAGAGTATTCAGATGGTACAAGTAGTTTATGTGGTATCATGACTCATTTCGAGCACGACCATTAATAACTGTGCCTTCAAGACCTACATTAAAAAGTTCATTAAAAATAAATAAAATATTCCATCGCTGGGCACATAGAGGTTGAATTCCCACATTTTAACCATATAATTGCAGAATGTTAACTTCCCTTAAAATAACTCTATGGCAGCACTTGCTTTTTTCGGATTGTCTACTTTGAAAAGTTTAAGTTAGCATCCTCACCCCTGGGTATTTGAGAGTTATTTTCTAACTATAAAAACAGAGGTAATTGTCTTTCCTGTTTAGGTAAGCTACATTCTGAAGCAAAAAAAAATCTCAATATATCACGTGGTAAGGTAGATTTCATGGGGTAGATGAAAACAAATATTATGTCTTTTCACCTTTTCAGTGATCAAATTTCGCACAATCTTGCCATCACCAGTAAACATTTGTACAGGTATCCAATTGAGGTGAAAATCCAAAGGATAACCCAATGAGTCAAAGCATTATCAACAATTCATAAAAAAATTTTTTTTCACTGCAACACAGCTCAAAGAGTTCTGATTTTGACAAATACAGTACTGAAGTCTGTTTACGGGCATTTATGTATTAATTATCATAAAATGAAATACAACTCTATACCTCGGCGCATTCTATAGCACTCGTGGATTTATGTAAAACATGTTCAAAGTGTTTTCACCCCTTTAGGAAAAAAAAAAAACTTTATAGACAATTAAGGCTATTGTATGATCATCTGATATAATGAAAACCGCAATGGTTGCACAGTTATTTAAAAATATGTAGACAATTAATTGAAAACACCCTTCAACCAGTTCCATATTTTTTCACCTTCTTAGCTATCAAATTTTGAAAAATCAATAAACTACATTTCAAGTATTTAAGAAAGCATTAATGTTAAGAAAAAATCACGCCAATACCTAAAAATTCAGTGAAATTTATATACATTGATCACGAATTTAAAAAAATATATTTTATCTTTTTTTTGCACATTTCGAGTTGAATTCGGAAAACTTCCTGAAATATATTTTCGATCTTTACATAAACATCATTTTGAAGATAACAGTACTTCAATATCTCGACTGGTTCGATAGTTATGGAAGAATAATCGAAAACACATTTAACGTCTTAAAGTCCTGTGTGTTATGTATTTGTATACACATCTAATTGAAGTGGAATCATGATGCTAGCCCATTAGGTTAGAGCTGTACAGATAATTAATAAACACATTTACCTCCTTTTACTCTTTGGGAGTTGAACTACGAAAAATCAAAAAACTACTATTTGGGTAATCACATCAGCATCATTTTGAAGTAAACAGCAAATCTGTATATTGAAAGGTTCGATAGATATTGATAATTATTCGAAAACCCATTTCAAGTCTTTTCACCCCCTTAATGGCTGAATTTCAGAAACCCTTAAATTGGCTGATATGCTTTTTTTATGATTCACCCATTGAAATAAAAAATCACGATGATAGGCCGTCGGGTTCAAACTATGAAGACAAATCTTATGAAACACATTTCACCCCTTTTCAGTCCCTTAGGGGATTAATTTCGAAAAATCCCTTCTAGTGCTTGCCTGCAACCTAAAAGGAACACACACAAAAAATGTCACATTTCTAGGTCCAGCAATTTGATATGTCAGTCAGTCATTCAGTCAGTCAAGGTTCTCTTTTATACATAGAGATATGTGTACCAAGTTTGATGAAATTCTGAAAAATATTTCCTACCTAATACTAAGCAAAAAATACAGAAATGGCAGCCATTTTAAAAATATAAAAACAGGATGAACGAAATACACATAAGTAAGGTCAGCATTGTATGCAGTATGTGTTTAGTAAGTTTGATAACATTCTGAATAATGTTTCCTAAGATATGCACTACTACTATTCTAAAAATATCAAAATGGCAACCATTTTGAAAACATAAACACATGATGAATGAAACACAAAAGTCATGTCAGCTTTATGTGTAGTATTTGTGTACCCAGTTTTGTGAAATTCTGAATATTACTTCCCAAGATATGTTATACAAGTATAAAAGCATATAAAAATAGGTGCAATTTTGAAAATATGAACACAGGATGAATGAAACACACAGAAATGTATTAGCTTTGCATGTAGTACATGTGTACGTAATACTATGCTAAAAATATGTATAAAAATGACTGCCAAATCTAAAATATAAACACGGGATGAAAGAAATATGAAATACAGTCAAGCCAGCTTTGTATATAATATCTATCTGTGTACCAAGATTAATGAAATTCTAAAATATAGTTCCTTAAATATCTAACTTGATCTAAAAATGTTTAAATGGCATCCATTTTAAGAATATGAAAAAAAATCTGAGCAAAATATACAAAAGTCAAGTCAGGTTGTTAATGGCGTTATGTACAGAGGCGAGAGGATGACTGTGCGCTCCAGGCCACACGGTAAAGCATGCAGTGGGGCGTGGCTTAGCTGCGTTCGAAGAGAGACGACAAGAGCATAGCCAGAGTGGCGTAGAGGGGAAAGGCCGTCCTCGTCACTTTTACCCTCCCTCCTTCAGTTATGCGAGGATGCTTGTGGAATCAACATCTCATGTTATCAGGCCATAGCTAAAGTGCACTCACTGTGACGTCATTGTCAGATAGCAAATAGATACCAGGAGCATGGGACAGTACTGTTTCAATCAATTGAGTCATGGTTTCAATATGCTATTACAAATCTAAGTAACTCACGCCCGATTAATTTCTCTGTTCAACATGACCAGAACTAGTGTATGTTTAAATAATTTTAATGCAAGGTTTTACTAGTTCGACATAATAGTATTTAATAATTGACCAGGAAAATTTTGCTCTTTTAAAAATAAAATAATGAGAATACCACTGTTACTCAATAGGTTGGTGCAAAGTAATATGTGAACGTGAATACTTGAAGTTATTATACTGCATTCTGCTTTAAATATAAATTTTAAGAAAATTATAATATTTTTGTACAGTCACAGAAGTCACCTTTGTAAATTTTAAATTTTACATGTGACGTAATATTCCCATAAAAATGTAACAAACTTCATACATTATAATTTAAATAAAAAAGAATAACATATTGGCAAACTGCAGAGACACTTTTATTTAGTTGTGCCATTAATAAAACAAGACCTTTGTTCTGCAAACCGTTACGTTCCCGCAGAAGTTAACATGTTCGTTCCGCATTGTACAATTAAAAGATAATACAAAGATATTCACATTAAACTGATACATTCTGCGATAATTGCGTTAACTTTCTTAGACACGTTGTAAATAATTCACGGGGGCGGAGAAAGAAAGATTTTATAATACTACTAAACAAACACCCGGGAAAAATTGTTAAAGATTTCTTACAATTATAAAACAACAGTCAGGAGAAGGAATAAGATTTTCTTTCAATAATAAAAAATCACTGTTGCATAGCATGCATGCAAAAAATTTTAATCTATAAATATTTCACACTACTAACCTGAATTAGTGTACATTGTGACATGCAAAGAATTTCAAATTAGTCCATTCGAAACCATAACCTCCACGTATTTTACTACTTAGGATAATATGAACCATCACCCAGTCAGCTGCATGCTCACTACTGTCAGTTAACACGTTGGTAACACATTCTCCGATCACAAAGTTCATAACAGCAAAAATTAAAATCTGAACATATTATACAGAAAATCAAAAAAACATTGTAATATTAAATATACGCAACTTCAAAAATATTGTAACATGAAACATATACAACTTCAAAATAACTCTAACATGAAATATATACATAATAAAATATTGCAAGACAAAATACAGATGTTAAGTCACAGTAACTTGAATGAAGTCATGTAAACAGTGTACACTCTGACTTGCGTACAGAAAACGTGACAACATTTCAAGAATGGGCAACATACGCTTTTTTTACTGCCAGCTGTTTTTTCCTAACTTCATAGCACCAGTATTGTACACAAACAGTCTCATGGTTGAGAAATTAGCCTAAAGAAAATTATGAAGAAATTAATAGTTTTTTTGAACGACTGTCAAGAATTGCCTGGAACGCCAAATTCCACTGTAACATCACTGCACAGACAAGTCCGCCATTCCCTTGTTTATATATGTGAATACCGCGCAGTGTGTTCCTCATTGTCACGTCAGCAAAGTTACCATTAACATACCAGCATGAATTAAACAATATATTGCACCACAATGTACTAACACATTACAATAGACACCACTAAAATACACATTCCATAAAAAAATACCGGGAAATAAAGAGGTGACACATTTTAAATAAAGTTACACTGAAACTTACCATTTGTGCTTGCAAATCAATTTACTGTAAATAAGAGCACCAAAAATAAATTTTAAGTATACATATACTGTACACTGTGTACGTATGACAATGCCATACATTGTAACGTTGACACACGTTGAGCGGACAAATTGTAGCACACCGGTCCACCTAGACCAGTGCACTAGCTCGACGATCACCTAGCCAAAAAGGCAGGGATGAAAACTGGAACATTTCTCTTCATCTGTAGTCAAGTACTCCGGATTTTACTGGCCGTACATTTGTAGGTTACGTTGCCTTGTAGACCAAATTTAGAATGGTTTTTAGAAATTAGCAAATTTAGAGAAGTTAGTCACGAAACGATATACTCCACAATGATCCGAGACTGTTGGTTTATTAGATGTTTAGTTACATCGGCACAAAATACACTGTCTTAACATGGTGGATTCGGTTCACAGAAAACTCCAAGCAGAAATACAGCGAGACTATATCAGATAATTAAGAGATACAAAGTCAGAAAATTTAGCACACGGTAAAATATACACACGCAAAAAAGAAGACTGAGTAGCCATCCTGGCTCTCTGCACCTAGCGGCCTACATGCACGGACAGAAACAAATTTTGTAGAGTTAAAACTTGTCCGAAAGAAAGGTTAAAGAAAAGAGACCGCGGTGCTACCCGTGCATGTTAAGTTTCCACTCCCGAACTTCACTTCATAAAATATTCTTGGGCCGCAGCCCCGCGCACGTCCGCTCAGGATCGCGTCACAACTTATTCTAAAACATGGCGGAGGCAAAACATTCTAGAATGAAGAGCGAAGGGGCGCCACACGCCATGCTCTCATTGGCTGGTTCTCGGTTGCGTGACCGTCATTTGTTCCATTATCTAGAACCCTCTAGGGCACAATAATAAACTACGCATTAAAACAACAAACGGCGCCAAAACTTCCGTGGAAAAAACTAGAACATTAAAAGAAAAACAAAGCTATTGCCTCCTACCATGGCCACCTGGCCATAACGATAAACATTACATCCTATCTAGAACATACGAGAAACAAAGAACTGCGTTTCTACTCTCCCCTTCTGGAACCGAGACCACTGAAATAAAAGTTACAATTCTAAATATTATATTATAAAATTAAGATTACATAAAATACAAATTCTCCCGTAAAACAAATTGCTATGCTACAATGTAACAATGCAGCCTAGATGTATGTAACCTTACACTTGAGGGCTTTCTTTATACTAATAAACATCGTCATAACACCAAGTTCTTTTCATTAAACTCAAAAGTAAATGATTATTATAACACCACCAAATAAACTCTGTGGGACTACAACATGCTGAAGGTTGCTCAATTGGCACAAATCTGTGGTGTTCGACTAAAGGGGCATAACTCAAAAAACGAAAAAATTGTGTTAAGTATGGGAGTATGTTCTACATGTTATTTTCTAGGTCTAGGTAAAATGCTATAATTCTAATGGTTATGTGAAGGTAAAAAATAAAATTTGGATGTTTGTCTGTTCCATTGTACACAGTACAACTTCAAATTTTCTTTTCATATTTATAAAAAAAAAACACCACTTTATGACTTATACCATTTTACCCAAACACCACAGAAATGTTTTCTGTTGTCACATTGTTATGAATTACTTTTAGGGGCATGATAACAATATACTTACCAAGCATTTCAATTAACGTTTGTTGAAAAGCACTGATATAATCGGGTAGGTGATATAACGTAGTTCGGGATCATTTTACGTTTCGTTGTTATGCAGAGCAAATTAAAAAAAAGTTAATTTTTTCTGGCTGTAAATTATGTCTGACATACAAAGTTTTAGCGCAAAACCTTGTGTTTCAAATAGGTTTATATGATTTTATTACATACACACGTCTAATTCTAAAATTAAAAGAGATTTTTGTAACTATGCCTAGGGAGTTTTATTAAATTGAATCACAATGATATATGGTCACATAAATTCCTGTTACTTACAGCTGTATAGAAGCTTTTGTCATAAACGTTCGTTGATATAAATCCTGGACACTATAACAAGTAAGCCTAGCTAACTCGAGATGGTTGCATTCTATACACATATTGTGACAGCGGCAGTAGAAAATGGTCGACAAGATGAATCGTTTTGGGTCTAGCCCCTAAAAGAAGGCTCGTACTATTATACATGAACTCTTCTGAGCCATCTCCATTCACCACAACGCCTGTGAAATCATAATCTGTTATGTTCGGTCACGAGGTTAGCATGAGTAGGGCGAAATATCAGTGTGAGGCGATCAAACAGTTACACGAGTAATGTTTATAAATGTCAAAAAATTCACGAAACCTTGAATTGCTTAAAGTCTTTTAGACATTAACCTGGTGATTGAGCATACATGATCATGTGACTCAGCAAACATACTGTTTGGATGTGTAAATAGTGTATATTGGAAGTAATTCATGGACAAAGGAAACTTTCTTGTGTACCTGCACATCAGTGTGGGAATTTTGTGTTTGGCAAGTTGGCTAACCTGCCTTGCAGGATCATCGATCGGCAGTTGAAAGATGGCGCCGCTTTGGTAAGGTGTGTGTCGTGTTCGGCGTGTTGTATCGTAGCCTTGTTGTGCAATCCTTTATATAGTTTGTCGTTTTTTTTTTTTTTTTTCGTGTGTATTAAAATTCACAAAACATTTTGGTCCTCCGTAGCCGGCTGATTTGTGCCGTTTTTCGTCGAATTGTAGTGTCGCGTCGTTTCGCTGTGGCAAGTTTCTTTGTTCGCGCAGGATCGTGTATTCCGAAATTTTTACCGTGTATTTCAGCCAAGATTCGTCTCGGTGATTATTATTACTGAAGACTGACTGTGGTGGAGTTACAAACTGTGTTCTTTCGTTTTCTGCGTGCAGCGGCAGTTTTGCATGCACGTGTTTGGGTGATTGCTTTGTTTGGTTGACGTCTGCACGTGGTGTTATTGTCCTTGTTTCGCATCCCGAATTGTGTCACAGCCGTGCCATTCATTGTTTGATGCACATTTACGTGTGTTTTGGTTGTATGTGTTCAACATTGAGTATTTTATATATCTCTTTCTACTTCGTCGAACGGTCATTTGAAGGTTAGTGGAGTTTGCTTGTAGGCCTAAGTACAAAAGATTTGTTGCTGTGTTTGGTATTCTCGTTTGTTTGAGATGGAACGCATATTTTCGTATTGTTAGCACCAGTTTTTGCGTGTCCTTTTGTTGTTCGTGGTGGTTTTCTTGTTCACGTTTGGATATGGCCGATAAGCAAGTGGCGCTTCTGCGTCTTCGCCTTGCCGAGAGTCGGCTGAAACGGGCTTACGATCTTGCTCAAATTGTCGGGAATGACAAGTCAAAACGTAGTTTGTTCCTAGCCACTACCCGCGACCTGTCTAAGGTTCGCGAGAATTTTGACGCAGATTATATCACTGTAGAGCTGGCTGACACTGGCTCGACTGATGAGGCAGCCAATGTTGGTCACGCTGCACGTTTGGCAGACTTCGAGGATAAATATTACTTTGTTATGGCTACCCTTGATTCCCTCGCTGTGAGTGAGGAGGATATTGGAAGCACTAGTACTTCGAAAATGCACAACTCTAGGGTAGTGTTACCAAAAATCAACATTCCAGTCTTTCATGGTGACCATAAACAATGGCCCAATTTTGCTAGTTTGTTTGCTACCCTTGTATCGAACAATGATGACCTGACACAAATTGAAAAATTGGCCTATTTGAAAAGTGCTCTCCATGGTGAACCTCAGGGCATGATCCAG